>CAJHQP010001269.1:0-122728 GCA_905132765.1 Moricandia arvensis
AATGCCTTCATTTGGGTTTATAACATCCCTCTCCACACATTGATGGCATTCAGATCTTTGTATTATGATGAGCTTTCACTGCAGGATCATTTCATGGGTGCTATGGCTGGCAAGATCGCAAGGAAAGGGATTGTAGCTCGCCTTGGAGATCTCAAAGCGTTTGGACTTGTTTCGTCATGGCAGTCATTATCTCGATGTTTTGAGAGTAGTGTCCAATCGTTTGGTTGATTCCTTGAGTGGCCACCCATTTGCTTTGGGCAATTATATGCAGTCGACCCACAAGCTTTTCAAGTTCATCAATGCGGTTGTGGCAGGCTGCCTTATATGTCCCAAACTTCGGTCTGCATTGTTCTTTTGCATGTGAGTTCGTCCAGCTTCTCAGCCAAGAAGCAGAGCATCGTTGAGACGTTATATCCCGACGCTGGGAACATATCTGGGTTTGGCAGCATATTGAGTAGGTGTCTGATTACGTCTGGTTAAAGAGAGACAAGCTAAGTTGGAATTCTCGGGACGTGTGATGTTGATGACGTGTCCGACATTGTCGATACGCTGCTTGCTCCGATGGAGAATGTCGACATCCTTTGGTTTTTGTGGTGGATTGGGTTACTTAATGCATTAGGCATCTCTACACCATATAGTGTGCACCAATTATTGAAGCCTAAAACCAATAATTCTAGTCTAGAAACTAATCAAACAAGTGCCAAAAGTTATGTTTATTGAAATTTACAAGTCAAATTGAAGAAAATAATACAAATCTTAACCCTCAAGAAATAAGAACATGTAATCAACAGTTTAAGAACTCGTCGTCATTCTCTCAAACTCCCTTTTCTTCTTTTCGTCTCTCTTTCTCTCTCTTTAATTTACCATCTTTTTCTTTCTAGCTGCTCTTTGTGATCATTATTACATTTCTGATTACAATTATGCTTGAGCATTGTTGTCGGCGGAGTAGTTGACAGTTGCCAACGACATCAAAGATAGGTATTGCCTTTTATTCTGGTGAGATGCTATATTACGTGTGTAAAAAGTCTTTTGAGCAAGAAGTAAGAGAAGAAGATGAAATTATTTATTTATTCTTTATTTGTAAATTTTCTTCTCTTTCTTCTACTGAATTAATTGTAGCCCAAGTGGATATTAAAGCCTATATCCAACACTAAAAGAAACTGAATAAAACAGAGAACTCATATTTCAAAAAATATTCAGATTTTTAATCAGAGCTTGATCAAATTTTCTAACTTTCACTTTAAATGTTCTTCTTGAGGAACTCGATCAGTTTGGCTCTTGTTGCGGGATCTAATGCTCAAGGTGACGCGGATCAATGCTGACCTAGTATATTGCTTTCCTTGGGGGGCTCTTTTGTAGGTGGTGATTTTTTACGCGTATTTAGTTACAACGGCAAAACAGGCTCCCATTGACTTTTGTTCGTTAACTTTCATCATGGTACATGTTTTTGCAACACCCTTGTTTTTGTGGTGGCTTGGGTTACTTAATGCGTTAGAAATCTCTACACCAGACGATGTGCACCATTTATTTAAGCCTAAAATCGATAATTCTAGTTTATAAACTAATCGAACAAGTGCCAAATTTATATTTATTGAAATGTACAAGTCAAACTGAAGAAAATAATACAAAGCTTAAGTCTTTAAAAATTCCTCGTCATTCTCTCAAACTCCTTTTTCTTCTTTCCGTCTTTCTCTCTTCAATTTACCATCTTTTCTCTTTCTAATTGCTCTTTGTGATCATCATTACAATTCTGCTTGACCACTGTTGTCGACAGAGTAGTTGACAGATACCAATTTTACCAAAGATAGATCTTGCCTTTTTATTTTAGTTAGATGTCATATTGCGTGTGTAAGAAGTCTTGTGAGCAAGAAAGTGAGAGAATAAGATGAAATTCTTTGTTTTTTTCCTCATTTGTAAATTTCTTCTCTTTCCTTGATCGGATTAATTGTGGCGTAAGTGGAAATTAGAGCCTATATCCAACACTAAAAAAACTGAATAAAAGAGAGAACTCAGATTTCAAATATCTCCAAATTTTTAATCAGAGTATGATCAAACTTTCTACCTTTCACTCTAAATGTTTGATTAGGATTGGGCAAATAAATCGAACCCGATCCGATAAAAATGAATCTGAACCGATTCGAACTCGACATAAATACTGAATGAATCTTATTTTATGGTATTTCAGGTATGGGTATTATTCGAACCAAACTCAAACCTAAATAGATATCCGATAGAACTCGAATTTTTTTTTGAAAAAAATAACTTATACCAAACATGATCCAATTCTAATATGTATCAAAAATACACTAAGATATTATTGAACATCTAAAATAATTATCTATTACATAAATAATTAACTCAAATACTTAGCTTAATATGTATTTGGTATTTGGTTAATATTAATGTTTGTGTTTGATATTAATACTTAGCTTAATATAAATTTTGGTTATATCGACTTGAGAAATGTTTGTTTTTCTCAAAATGTAGATTTTCTTTATTATCTTCTTTAATATATGTCTAATTTCTTATCAATGGTTTTTCTGTCTTAGAGTTTTTGGCTCAGCGTCTTAATGGTTGAAGGTTGAAGGTTGATTGTTGAAGGTGGCGGTTGAAACTTGAAGTTTTTAGATTTTGGTTTTGTTTTCATTGAATGAGAACTTGATTTTCATAAGCTTGATGAGTATTTGGTTTTTGTTTTATTCTTTCATTTATTTTGTTTCTTTCTATCAATAACTATGTTTACCTTTCATTTGATTTTAAATCACGTTTGATGTTTCTCTTTTTTTAATCGATTTTACTTATGTTTTAGTTAGAATATAAGTACAAATCAGATACCTTTAAACCGAAGAACCGATATACTTATGTTTTGGTTACAAAATAGGTATAAATCACGTACTTATAAACCGAAGAACCGATTGGGACCCGAACCTGAAAGTAGATTGGGTTGTACCGGTTCTTTGAAAATTTACTAACCCCGACCCTAACCCGACAGAACCCGAACCGATCCCAAACCGAACTTTCATATAATCCGAATGGAACTGATTTTGTTAAACCCAAAAAATCCGAAACCCGATTAAATAAAACCAAAAACCGATTTGGACTCCGAACGCCCATGCCTATGTTTGAATTCTCCCTATATTTGATTCTCTCATTGCCGATTTCTTTGCAGAAATGCTCGTTTACTTGGCTTGGTTTTTTCTCCTATAAGCTCACTGATTCCGAGTTTGTTAGCAGTGATTACAATTTTCATTTTTTCGGGTCACTAAAAATAATATTAAAAAAAAACCAAATAGAAGTGAAATTTCATTTATCATCATCACCTTTTTTACATAGTCTAAAAGACTTTTTAAAGGAACCATTACCTATCTTTCCATTCACATGATAAGAAACAGAAGCAACAAAGAATAGATAATACATTCCTAAACATTTACACAAGCTGTATTATATACGTCTATATGACAATAATAACTAACAACAAACAAATATTGAATAAATATATTTACACAAACACACATAGACGCAGAAACCAATTCTATAAACATTAATACCAACGATGATGATGATTCATCAAGACTGTAAAGAGGCAACGAGAAGAGCAGAGCCAATGCTAGAACCATCTTCCATAGCTTTAACAACCACGTACTGACTCACTTCTTCTCCTAAAATCTCCACGAGAGCTTCCTCCATGTATTCTCTAAACATGGTGTAGTTCATGTACAAACCTCCTTCTACTGCCACCACAGTTCTTTTCTGCATTTGTATCTCACTTCTGCTTCTCCCGCTCGTGATTCCTCCGCTTCCATCTCTGCCTATCTTCTTCAAGATCCCTGCGATTCCCGCTGCTGCTAGCCTCCCTGCTCTTCTTGTCACCACGTCGCATACTTTCACCACGAGTTTTCTTACCTTCAATGGTACTTCTGATACCTGTTTGTTCATTTTACATGCAAGTGAAGCTTCATCAAGTTCCACCATATAAACATTTTTAACCCAACAAGCTCTAACAATAGATGAAACCATATCTTACCCCTAAGTCTTTCAAGATTCTTGCTACTTCCTGCAACTCAGGTGTGTCATCTTCATGCATGGCTGAGACTGAGTTTGTTCTGTGAGATTGAAGTAGACACGTGTATAGATGTTTCGATATCAAAATTATTACACTGTTTCTTTTTGGAACACTTCAAAATTATTACACAACCATCAAAATTCTAGCAAGAGATATAGAGGAAATGTACCTTAGAACGTAAGGCTCAAATAACACAGACGAGGACGGTCCAAAAACATCAGATTCTTGTGACATGCGAAGGATTACTCTTCGAACAATGTCACCCAGATACATTCCTGATATCATCTTCTCAAATCCCTACATATATTTACAAAAAATCTTAATGCTTAATTGTTTATCAATCACTTTGTAATAACACATGATGCAATACCAGATAAAAGAAAGGGAAGTTAAGCAAAGATTACCATATCATTTGGATTTGAACTCTCTGCATCCAAGTCAATGTCATATGAAGTCCTTGGTAAGTGTGAGGACCAAAAATTTCCCCACTCCATATTGACTACCTGAAACACAAGAATGAACGGAGCTTTTACATTTCTTTCTCTGGGATCTAACGTATGATAACTTGTTTCTCAGAAAAGACCATGGATTGATTTTAGTACCATGCTTCCAGAAGTTGTAAGAAGACCCTGAGACTTAATTATGGCATCAGTTCGTTCCAAGTAACATGCATTACTACCTGTTCCAAACACAACCGCAACAACTGTATCTGGATCATGATAATATCCAAGTGACAGGGCTCCGACAGTATCATTCACCTGCTCAAAGAAGAAGAAGATAACTCCATTTAGAAATAAGCTTCATTTCATGATATTTTCTGACAGATACATAGATATTTTTCTATAGTTCAGCTGATTCATCAAAATGTTGTGACAAAGCACTTACAAGAGCCGCAACATGCATATCAAGGCCTCTTCTGTTCAGCGCTACTTGTAGACATTCAGCTATGTCTTTCCCAACCTATAAAAAATAAGGATTTGTATGTTAGTTGATAAAATAACTTTGACTCTGCAAAATGCTAACTCCCACAAAATACCAAGAGATCGATTACAATGTTACAAAATAGTAATAAGACAGCTAATGATTAAGGTCAAGGTCATTCACTCCTGTTAAGTGTACTATCAGGATATCAGATAATGTTGTGATAGTAGGAAGAGTGGTTCAGTCAAGTTAGTAAGGGTTGAATAAATAACTAAATGACTAAGAGACAGTATCTAGTTATCTACAAACCAAGCCATGAGTTGCAGAGAATCTAAGAAGTAATATAAGTATCATTTTACTAACCATTTCACTAATCTCAAAACCTTTGGTCCATTTGATTAGAACTCCTGAAGATATAGAACTATGCTTGACAGGGAACGAAAACGTAAATGCAAGTTCCCTTGGGACACCTTGTGAATTAGACCCGTTTCCTTCTTTTTCGATAAACCTCTCCATGGAAAAGGCGAGAAAGTTAAAAAGAATCTGCAATCATGTGAACAAAAATAACACACTGAATTAAGCAATTTGCATTATAGCAAGGACTGGTGAGAAATGAAAAAAGGTTAACAGTCACCTCACTGGTGCTATTCATCAAATGTGAAGGTATGGGATGTCGTTCGACATCTTGAACATCTAGATATGACCTTTCGCCACCAAGATGGACCCTTAAGATCCTAAAATAAGACCCTCCAAGGTGAAGTGCATAGTAAGTTCCTTTCTCCGTCCTGAAATAAAAGAAGTCAGTGAAAATTCTACACACAAATGCTAGTGATGTAGTAAACACAGGAATCTAACAAAGTACAAACCAAACACTTTGAAATATATCTCCGTAAGTACACCTAGTTACATTATCAGATTCAGATAAGATAAACTGTGGAAGCTTCGACAATGAACTGCTTAGGAATATTAAAGAAAAAAGGAGCCGCATGGTACAATAAAGGTGGAATCCAATGGCTACAATATGAAGAAACTAGTACATTTTTTCCCCTTGAACAGTAGCAATCTAGTGGAAAGGAACAAGATACCAAAGTAAAGGTTACGAGATAAGAGAACTAAAAAGGAAAAAACTCCTTCAAGCTTTTATAAGTAGATGTAAACTTCACATACAAAGAAAAAGAGAGAACAGAATCAAAGGATCTGTGCCAGTGAAAAAAAAATGGTACCCACTGACACTTGTTTAATTCTTTGGCTCCAACTAAAGCTCAAAGTTAAGACCCTTTAGAGCAATCAGGACATAGAATGACCTCATCACTAAGATTCTTGAGCAAGACATTGTACTTTAAGAATCAACCAACAAAGCAAACAAGATAATCATCTTCACACATTACTCTTATGAATGTTAAGATAAAAAAGGTTACCCTTGGGGCAAATCATGGACGAAAGTGAGGAGCATTTTAAGCTTGGAGCCACCTTCAGAAGCCAAACCAGCGTGCATCTCCACGGCCATAGCATCCACCACTTGCCTCAACTTCCCCACGGGAGTATCACAACCCTCCTCCAACTCCTTCAAAATCTCAACCACAGTCCTCCACTTCCTCCTACTCTTCACTCTCCTCCGCACCATCACCGCCGCCACGGAACAAGCAGCCACAACCGCAGCCGCCGCAAACGCAACCGCGACCTTCCCCATCACAACAACAACAACAACCAAAACAGAAACAACAAATTCCTTTTTCTTCAATTAAATAACCTAAGAGAGAGGCACCTACTCAAATAAAGAGTTGAGCAGTGAGTAGAACCGATCAGACAAAACAAAACGACTCCGTTTCAACATCATATGTTCGACTTCTTCTATTACAGCCTTTTCAGCAGACAAAACCGCGTTTTTCTCGCTCAGCTTTACACAGTTGAACTAACTGCCACAACTCGATGGTGGTTTAACTCCGATTATGTTTAAGAACAGACACAAACTCGAGTTTTCTTACCGGCGGTGATACTGTAAGAGAGAGAGAGAGAGAGAGAGAGAGGAGATTTGTGGATTTCGCGGAAGGAGAAAGAGAAAGAGAAGTGATGAATATATATATATTATTGGCGTAATTACAATATATACCCACTCGTCTTTTTTTGGATGTCGACTCGACGGTTTCGTTTATTTTATTTTTATTTTCCAAATTGATTTCCCATTTTCTTTTTGTAGCATAAGTTTAGGAATATATAATGTTCTTATTTTCGTGTTGTAACCAGAAGTGAGCAAACATAGGAAAACATGTTTTTATCAACAGAAATTTGAAAATACTGATTGTTTTTTGTATTTTTTAACTACAAATAGGCGCGAAACAAATATCCGAGATTTTGAAAGTATTTATAGTCATTTGTATCAATATTTTGATATTTTGTATTCATAGATGAAATCACTATATTTAATTAAATATCTGATATATAGATTAATATAAATTAATAAGATTTTATTATGAATATAAAATTTATTTTCTTTTAAAAATTTAGTAACTAAATAGTATAAAACTTTGAGAAATTATTATATAATTTATAAATATATTTATGTACATGTATATATTAAACAAGATTAAAATCCACCTAAAATTTGAGAGCTTTATATTTCTGATTTATTTCATTTTACTGATATTAATACTAGATAGTTACTAGATATTAATATTTGTCTTTCCATAACTTTTACTGATATTAACACTTATTTTTTATTTCTAATTTAATTAATGAAATAAAATTTATGTGAAAATCACATTAAATAATATTTTGAAGTTGAGTTGGAGATAACTTCACTTTTTTCTTTAGTCATACTTTAAGGTGAGTTACAAAATAGGGAAATACTAAACGTAACTATTTGCATTTAAATTCTTTCGTCATTTTAAAAATAAAATTCTTGAAAAATAATCTTATACTTTATTAATATATTTATGTACATGTATATATTAAACCATATTGAATATCCAACTAAAATTATAAACTTTCATATTTTTTATTTATTTCATTTTATTGATACCAGATATTAATATTTGTTTTTTTCATATGTATATGGCTTTTTGATACTTCGAACTGAATTAAAATGATAACTAAATCAAACTTCAAATCATTTTTAATTTTTTATAACATATCTTTGTACATAGTTTTCCAGATTATCTAACCCATAACATTATTATATATTAAAATTAAATTATTTTAGTGTGATTTCAATTCTATTTTTTTATTACTAATTTAATTAATGTATTTTAGTATTGAATTTAAATTTAAAAAGTTTAGCGAAAATACATTAAAATAATGTTTCCAAATTGAGTTGGAGATGACCTCACTCTTTCTCTTTAATCGTACTTTAAGGTGAGTTACAAAATAAGGAAATACCAAACGTAACTACTTGCATTTAAATTCTCTCGTCAATTTAAAAATAAGATTAAAAAAAAGTAAAGAGAGAGTAGTGACACCCGTTTGACCATTGACCGGTCGATTTAATAAGACTCTCATTTGAATATAAATTCAACGGCGTGCTACTTTTTGCTGCCGTTGGGAAGCTCTCATAAGCAATTATTATAACCCGAACAGTTATAACCATCAAATATTTAATTAGTAAATAATAATCCATCCTTTTTAAACAAAGATTAGTGACAATGTCGTGGTCGAATCTAGTCCAGTAACCAGTAATGTAAAGGGGCTGAATTGTAATTCTCGCCTTCTCTTTTCCTTTTTGTAGCATTAGCCAACTTAGCAATTTTATGTGATTTTATTCGTTGGCATTATTATTTTGTGACAGCCAGCCATTATTGTGCCCAGTTTCGTAGTTTTTATTTAAATTAATTAATTGATTCACATAACAGTTGATCTTACAGTTTGTAAACTAATCGGCGTAAGCATTGATAACCCTGTTTAAAAAATGATGACCAACCCTCAACCTAAAAGCAAAATAAATTAAGTGATCTCTTATAAAAACTTTTCTTTAATTTAGCAACGATTCAAATATATATGGTATTGAGAACCTAAAACGTCAATATATTATTTATTTTGGTTAAATAACATTTAATTTAGGAAAAATATCTCAAATAGATTTATTTGAAATTTTAATCACTAAAATAAATTTCAAAGAAAAATGATCAAAATAAATATTTCTATTTAAAAAACTCTAATATTCTTTTATTTCATTTTTAATTTTAAATCTCATATTCAAAACTTTACTCCATAACTGTAAACTTTAAATCTAAATTAATTAATCCAAATGTTATAAACATATATTTACACATTTTAATAAAAATTATTTTGATCATTTAAAAAAAATATTACTTTTATGACAATTTTTTTAATTTTATAATAGGATATTTCTCTTTAATTTTATATTAGGATATTTCTCTTTAATTTTATATTAGGATATTTCTCTTTAATTTATAATGAAAATAACTGCAAAGTTATTCATTGGAAAATTCCTTTTCAACCAAAGTTCAATATCTTAGCTAATTTTTAATTTGAAATTCTGCAGGAGTACAAAAGTATCATTATTAACGAAATTAATGCAATTATGGATACTTCAATAGTATCGAATGTCCTTTTGGTTTGGTGTATGAATGTGGCGAACAGCCGCATAAAAGCTGGCAATTTTAATTTTACATTTTTCTTCATAATCAATTTTTTTTTGTTTTTTAATATTTATATTGTTGGGAAATTTAAAAATATTGTACAAATGGTGGCGAGGGACAAACAGAGTCAGAGACCATGAAAACGCACGTTGCCGTTTAGCCCCAAAAGAAAAAGAGAAGAAAAGAATCGCTAGTCCCCAGTTTGACAGCTCACTGCCACTAAGCAGTAGGACCCACTGGTTTGTTCATATTTACCATTTTGACCCTTCTTTGGGGGTCTACCTCCTAACCCCAGAGGTTCTCCGCGTTTTGGTATCGTATTTCGAACGTGAATTGTGGTCACGTGACATGACACGTCACCTACTTACCATACGCTGACGCAACTCTGTTTTGCGTTTCCGTGTCGATTTGAATATTACTATTATATTTGCAATTATCTTATTAATTTAATTTCACATTTAGGTTAATGTACACTTACAAGCACAAGTCGGACGACTGAATTAGGTTTAGTGCCTAACAAAAAAATCAAAGACTAAGTGAAAAAGACACAGGGCAAAAAATTTTGGATCGACTAGCTATTTTCTTACGAAAACTACTGTATAACATCAAATCTCTAGAAAACTATGATATAGTGTCAAATCTTCATGATTTGAAAATTATAAACTTACTTTTTCAAAAATTAACAATTTCGAATGTATTTTTTACCGAACCAATATTTCGAAATTTAATTACCTATAGACCATGGTTTTAATCGGTCTATTATTACCTGAATAGTTTAAACTAGTTAAACCAAACTAATATTTATTTTAAACAATTTTTATTAAAGAATATCATTTATCTTATTGTTGAAATTTTAAAATATAGATATTTTGAACTTCAAATAAGTTTTAAGTTTATATTTTGTATTTTCTGAATTTTTTAAAAAAAAAGTCATTAAAATTTCATCTTTATAAACTTTAATAAAATCACAATGAACAAATAAGCTTTTTAAAATTGTGTTGTTAAATGTGAAAGATAAAAAATCTAATTTTGTTGAATTTTGACGAGAATCAATTTTTTATCACTAAACATCCATAATTTTATAACTTTTTATGTTATTGATAATTTACGTCAAAATTCAACAACATAAATTTTTTTTTTAGAAACGCAAAAATATAAAAATTCAAGAAAGCTTTTTTAAAATTCAAAAATATCTATATTTTGAAATTTCTACAAGAAGAGAAACAATATTTTTTAATAAATTGTTTAAAATGAAATTTGGTTTGGTATAGCCGGTTTAAACTATTTGGTTAATAATAAACCAATTAAACTATGGTATATGGATAATTAAGTTTCGGAGTATCGGTTCGGAAATAAATACATTCAAAATTGTTAATTCGTGGAGAAATAATTTTATAACTTTCAAATTATAGAGATTTGACACAAAATCATAGTTTGGTGAGGATATGATGCTATATGATAATTCTTATGGGAAAATAACTCGTCGACCCAAAATTTTTTAATGTATTATAAAACATGTTAATTTTCTTTTTTTAATAAAAATAATAAATTTTCATATTTAAAATTGTATAAACACACAAATATAAAAATATAAACTTAATACGGTATAATTTTCATCAAAATCATGCAAATAAGTTACACTTATAATATTTTAAATCAAAAAGAAAATAAATTAAAAATTATTTTAAAAAATTAAAAATTAAAAAATAATTAGGCGACCACCTAGATGGTTAGGCGATCATTTAGGCAGCTTAGGCGGACTAAAATCGGACATCTGATTTTAAAACCGATTTGGTATAAATTGAAGCGGATGAGTGGCGCCTAGGCAGCCGCCTTTTAAAACAAGGGGTTTATGTGACTGCATTTTGTCTTTTATGAATGTATTAATTTGTATGAATTTGAGCTATTTTTTCAAATTATACCTTATTGTTTTACTAGCTGTTTATTCATTTTTATTTAAGAAAACACAATTAAAAAAATAAAGGGAAAATCCCATGAAAAACCTCCAAAGTGGCAAAGATTTCCACTTTAAACCTCCAATTATTATGCTTCCATAATAAACCTTGAAATTAAAATCATTCTTAATAAAAACTGCAAAAGTTGCTCCTTTGTTTCATCTAATATTAGGCTGTACAAAATTACGCACTAAGTTGACGTCTTGATTAACTTTGTTAGCTTTTAATGTAACATGTGCTTTATAAAAATAATTTTAGCTTAAGCGATCATATTTTTTCTTTTCTTTTTTGTATTTATCGACAGTAATATATAATATTTCCAAATCTGTTTGTAGGGTTGAGCCAAAAATAAATAAATAACTCTTAAGAGAGTAAAAAAAAACAGAAGTTTTCGTACGAAATAATATGAAGGAATCTGCGAAATTTAAGAGTTCTTCATATTTTAGAGAACAACAAATTTAAAGCAAACTACCCATTATGTTTCATATGCTAGCAACCTAAGATAAAGCAAAGTTTCAATAAAAAGAAAAACAGAGACATCCAACTATTTCACTTTGTTTATTGCGGAGGTTGTGAATCTGTGGCAGACCGATCATAAACTTTGTTTCCAAATACTTCGAAAGGTTGATCTGTGAAGGGGCTCCAAAATGTTCCACTCCCACTTGGGATGTTTTCGATCTTTCTTATCTTCAGGGGTCGTCCACGCGAAGCTTTCTTCACATGTTTGGCTGGTTTGTTGGAGGTGACAGATTGTTGAGGAGCACTAGAAGCAGCAAGAAATGCAGAACTTGATTGAGCGGTTTGTAACGGCTGAGAGCTAGATCCAACTAAAGGATCTTTTCTATTTTTTTTTGGTTTTGATTGACGCTTTGGGTGAATCTGAATCATGAAAAATTTAAGCCAAAAATATATCACATCACGAACTATTTAAACTACATTTCTAAAAAATAATTAAAAAGAAATACCTCTGCAGGATGTTTACGAGGTCTACCGCGTCTATTTTTTGGGCCTTCGATAACGACTGGTTCATTTTTACATCCACTTTTAGTATGTCCAGCTTGACCACAACGGCTGCAGTGTGATATCCTACCGTGTCTTGTAGATTTACCTGGATTTTGTAGTGATTCAAAAGGTTCTTTTCTTCTGTCGCGTTTTTTAGGTCTACCTCTTGGTTTGCGTATGTCAGGTATTCCAATTGGAGGATTATCTATCTTTTTCCACAACTTCTCACCATTAACAGGTCTGATGTTATCAGCATATGTGTTTTGGAGGCATAAAGTTGAATAATAATCAGGGACGTATTTCTCGGCATCGTCTTGGTTGTCATCTAACACACATATTGCATGTTTGCATGGTATTCCTGCAATAAAATCAAGAACAGCAACACAAAACATAGTTTAAATATCAGAGAAGCATTAGAAAAATGTAAACAACAAGACAAAACAAAAGTTAATCAATAAAGATCATTAGAGTTTGTTCCACATACCCGTAAGATCCCAACGGCGACAAGCACATTGATGTGTTGCTAAATCTACAGTATAGCCAACATCAAACTCATTTACCTCATACAAAGTTGTTCTGCTGCGTATTGTTGAACAAAAATTCTTAGCAACTCTTGCTTTCTCGAGTATAGCCATTGTAATTGGAGTGAGATTGGTGCTACAGTTCTCTGCTTGTAACCATCTACGTGATACCCTTTTCATTGCTTGTCTTCGTATGTCCTCCAGCATGCTAATCACAGGCTTCGTTCTTGCAATTTTTATCGTCCTGTTGAAAGCTTCAGATAGATTGTTATGGACATCGGCACAATGCGACTCTGGATTAAAAAATGCTCTACACCACTTCTCTGGCTCTGTTTTGAGCAAAGCCTCATACGCAAAAGGATCATATGTCTCTAGCATCTTCATTTTATCCTTATATTCCCCTTCATGATAGCTGTATGCTACACCCCAAAATAGATTTTTATATTCTGATCGGGAAAATGATTTTTTCCAGTTACCGTATATATGTCTTGCACACATACGATGTTCTGCTTTTGGAAGCTCAGCAGCTATGGCATGGATAATACCCTGTAAACAGATATGTAATCATCAAACTCAAGTTCATATTATACGATTAGCATTAAAATTACTATGAAAATTAAGCATATAATAAAGTACCTTCTGCTTATCAGAAATGATAGTAAGATTATTGCCTATTCCTAAGTTGAGATCTATTTTGAGTTTTCTAACGAACCAGCCCCATGTATCTTTGTTTTCACGTTTTACAACAGCCCATGCAATGGGATACATCCTGTTATCTCCATCTCTACCTACAGCTGCAAGCAAATCACCTTCCAAGTCCCATTTCAAAAAGCATCCATCCAGACCAATTACTCGTCTGCAACATTTCTGCCAAGTCTTCCGAAATTCCTCAAAACAAATGTAGAAACAAACAAATTGATGTACACCATTGACATCAGCAGTGCAAATCTCTGTGGTGATACCTTTGTTTGATCGTTTAAGCTCAGCCTCATAATCCCATAGCTTACCAAACTGAATGGTTTGCGCTTCAAGGACAGTGTCCAAAGCAATTCGTCTGCCTTTGTAACACTTTGAAATATTCACAACAATGTTATAACGCTCCTTTATCATGTCCTTTATCTCTGCAGCCTGTAAATTAATATTTCTTCGAATTTCTTCTCTAAACAGCCCTCCAATCACACCTTGCGTCAACATTGATACTCGACTTGATTTTCCATGGTTATGCTTGTTGTGACAAACTTTCACCATCCACTTGTTCAATGGTCGCTCAACCGAACAATATATTTTCCAAGGGCAATCACTCTTGCAACATATAGCAGTTATCCTTGTTGCTTCTGATTTTGCCATTTTAACATCGTATTGAGTATTCAGTGAGTAACGTAGTAGCTGATCCTTGAACTCTAACCCACTATTGAATTTCTGAAACAACCATATGTAAGGCTCTTTGTCAAAATCTCCATGAAATTTTTCTTTTCCTTTTTCTCTTTTTGGATTTTTCCATTGCTCCCACTCTTCATCTGAACTTAACGGTGTATCTGGATATTGGACGTCTTCTAAATCAAATCCAGGATCAGATTCTTCTTCTTCTTCCCTTTCTTCTTTTGCCTTTTCTACAACTAACTTACGAGATACTTCGTTCAGCTTTGGACTTCTTCTTGTACCCTCCTCAAACAAGGACTGAAATCTATCATCATCACCACCATTTCCTGCATCTAAAATAATCTCATTACCATTATCATTTCGATCATCACCAAGATCTTGCTTCTCATTCGAATCATCACCACGAGCCTGCAATTCTTTCAAAGCATCACCTTTATTTTTAGATGTATGAGCTTCATCCTCAGATTCCTCATGCTCATCATCTTCTCTTGGCGGCTTATCATCATCAGATTCACCGCCACCGTCCGATGCTCTCTCATCTACATCAGTTTCATCACCTTCTTCTCCCTCAGCTACATATCCACTCTCATCTTCATTTTCGAGAAAAACATCAGTCGCACATGCTATTCTCGCAGAAGAACACATCTCTGAGATATCACCATTAATATCCTCAAACACATAATTGATACTCTTCATATCTTCACTTGCTTCTTTGTACCAAATCAGTCTTAACGTTGCCGCAACGCCTTCAGCTTTACTGAAGTCTTTAAATTTCTTCCAGTTGATCTCAGACATTTTCCATAAAACACTCTTAAAACCCAATTCATTAAGATAATTGTAACCAGCAACTTCTTTCTTCATTGTTCCACCAAAGTGGATATTTAGTTTCATCGTATCATCATCTCTGCTTTGTAAACAAAAAAAATTCAGTATAAACCATTCATGACCAAAGAATATTTCAACCTATAACTATCTTACCTATTACAAATCAAACATAGTTTAAATTCTTAACCTAAAGTTTTTGGAAATCTCAGCAAAAAAAACACCACACATGAAAACTCGTAAAAATTGGAATCAGAAGATTAAAATACTAATAATATCCTTACTCCATATCGTAACATACGAAGTTCTCTTTCTCAATGCTTGGTTTTCTCTTTTGAGTTTTCTATTCTTTGCTTTCACGAAGTTTCACGACGGCTAAACCCTACAAGTCAATTTAGAAATCTTAAATTAATATCTGTAATTGAAATAAAAATATGGTCTGTAAAATGTAAATAATATTAATTAAGCACTTGCTGGCTAACGGAGTTTATCAAGACGTCAACATATTTGTAATTATGTACACCCTAATATAATACTAAACGTGGGAGCCACTTTTACAGTTTTTATTAAGAATTATTTTAGTTTCAAGGTTTATTATGGAAGTATAATAATTGGAGGTTTAAAATGGAAGTACTTGCCACTTTAAAGGTTTTTCATGGGATTTTCCCAAAAAATAAATATGTAGAAGAAACATCTATATATAACTATAAGGCCCATTCTTAAAATTTATAATAAACCATTTCTTTTTTAAAACCCAATTATTTATTAGGCCGTATCATTTACCAACGTGGTCCATAAAAGCCCAAGTACTTTTTTACCGGCTCGCACAAGGCGTTGTTCATTAACGCCGTTGAGATTTCGACACGTCATCAAGCACCAGAAACGGTCGCCACGTCATCGTCATGGATAAAACTTGGTAACGAGATGAGACGAGTGAACGAGCGAACAGAAATGGCGCGAGTTCTGCCCCTGCACCATCCGTACTACAGAGCGACGGTACGAGCATCTTCGTCAAACGAGACGAAATACGACGGCGTTCCAGAGGTTAAGCTCGCGGATCCCACCCGAAACTACCGGGTCTTGGTGCTTGGTGGAACGGGTCGGGTCGGGGGGTCTACTGCTGTTGCTCTCTCTAAGCTCTGTCCCAAGATTAAGATCGTGGTCGCTGGACGGAACAGAGAGAAAGGTGAAGCAATGGTGGCTAAACTTGGCGAGAACTCTGAGTTTGCTCAAGTGGATATCAACGACACTGATATGCTTCAGACAAGTTTAAGAGGTTTTTTTTTTTTTTTTTGTTTAAATAAACACATATCAGTTTTGTCTTTATGCTTGGATTTAGATGTGAATTTGGACTAGATAGTATATTGATATGCCTTGAATCTTCTATGATTGGGTGTAGTTATTTTCAGTTTAGTCACCATTGTTGACTCTGGATAATCCTTGTATATGTGTTGTGAGTGGACATAGCTAATTAGTGAACCACTTTAAATCTTTGTGTAGTTAACTTTTGTTTATTTACTTGCTTCTGTTTATTTTCTTGCATTCATTATAACCAATGTTCAAGAAATCGCTAGATAATGTTCAAAAAATCGCTAGGTGGTAATTATGTGTTTTATATAGGATTTAGTGATTAGCTGGGGCTTAGACATCTTTTCAACACCTGGACCGCTTTTTTAGAAAAAATGGTTTCGTTTAGATCCAATTTGCTGAATAGGCGGATGCCTAAGCGCCTAAACCGATTTTTAGAAGACTGGTTATAACATT
The DNA here is from genome assembly GCA_905132765.1 of Moricandia arvensis. Classification (NCBI taxonomy): domain Eukaryota; kingdom Viridiplantae; phylum Streptophyta; class Magnoliopsida; order Brassicales; family Brassicaceae; genus Moricandia; species Moricandia arvensis. Next base: position 17,024 of record CAJHQP010001269.1, read on the forward strand.
CTAGCTATCTAAAGAGGGATTCTATGATTAAATTGACATTGGTAATGAATTTAGACAAAGTTTAGTTTATGTTGGCGTTTTGGTTTTGTCTTGTTCTTGAGTATTGACCATGAAGTGTTGTTAATGCAGATGTTGATCTTGTAGTTCATGCTGCTGGACCTTTCCAGCAAGCTCCTAAGTGCTCTGTTCTTGAAGCCGCCATAAAGACCAAGGTGAGATAAGGTAAAAAAGAGATTTTTTTTGGTGTCACTGAATCTTAACTTGTCTATATGAATGAGTTCAAATCTTAGGAGATGAAACTTACATACATTTTTTGGGGTTCATGTCTGCAACAGACTGCTTATATAGATGTTTGTGATGACACAAGCTACGCTTTCCGCGCAAAATCTCTTCAGGCAGAGGCAGTTGCTGCAAATGTCCCGGCCATTACAACAGCTGGAATATATCCAGGAGTTAGCAATGGTGGCTATATCTGATCACAAGTCCCTCTTGCTTTCTTTTTGGGTTATAGTTCCATTGATGCAAGTATTCAAATGCTTGTTTAAACTTTCTCAATAGTGATGGCGGCAGAAATGGTCGCTGCAGCAAGAAGTGAAGACAAGGGGAAGCCAGAGAAACTGAGGTAACACAAGGACCTTTCTCAAATGTTTATTACTGCAAATATATTTGGTTTAGTTGAATCAGACTTATTCTTGTCTCATGATATGTCATTTCAGGTTCTCATATTACACAGCAGGAACTGGTGGTGCAGGTCCTACAATATTAGCAACGAGTTTTCTACTTCTCGGTGAGGAAGTTACAGCATATAAACAAGGCAAGCGTTACAGGACTTTAGCTAAACCATATCTCTCTATTCTACTGTGAATCTTTCTGCAATTCATTCAGCCTTATATTGTGTTGACTTGATCAGGAGAGAAGGTGAAACTAAAACCCTACAGTGGAATGATAAACGTTGATTTTGGAAAAGGCATACGGAAAAGAGACGTTTATCTTTTGTAAGCGCCTCTCCTCCATATCAAAAAGCTTCATTGACATCTTTTGCTTAGAATAGTGTCTGTCTTGGTAGGAATTTGCCAGAAGTAAGGTCAACTCATGAAGTTCTAGGAGTGCCAACTGTCAGTGCTCGATTCGGCACCTCTCCTTTCTTCTGGAACTGGGGAATGGAGATCATGACAAAGCTCTTACCAGCGGTAATCATGCTCAAACCTTTCTTAAATCATTAGTTTCATATCATATCTTTATGTAATCAAAATGATATGCTTGTCTTCTCTTGCTTGCTTGGTTTAGGAGATCCTTAGGGACAGAACCAAAGTCCAACAAATGGTAGACCTGTTCGACCCTGTCGTTAGAGCCACAGATAGCTTTTCTGGAGAGCGTGTCTCCATGAGGGTAGGGGAACAAAAAGCTATTTATAGTAAGTTTCTTTCTATTAGTCACTCGTTTGTTTCTCATCTTAACCTCTTTGGGAAGGTTGATTTGGAATGCTCGGACGGACGAATCGCTGTTGGGTTATATAGTCATAAAAAACTGTCCGTGTGAGTCTCCTTTTCATCCTTATACTTACTTACACAACACATTCGACAAGCTCCTAAACATAGAGCTGTCTTTAAGAACCTTTAATCTCTTGGGTTTTTTACAGGGCCGTTGGAGTTTCAACCGCAGCTTTTGTTGTAGCAATGCTTGAAGGAAGCACACAACCAGGGGTTTGGTTTCCAGAAGAGGTCTCTCTCTTTATATTCACAAAACCTATCTTAAGTTTTGTTTGTTTACAGTGAAGTATATGATGTTTTGATGCAGCCTCAAGGGATCGCAGTAGAGGCAAGGGAAGCTCTTCTTACACGTGCGTCACAAGGAACGTTCAATTTCATACTAAACAAGTGAGCCATCATCTTTAACTTGTTCTCTATCTCCCTCATTTTTATTCACTAATGTAGTTTTTTTTTGCGTTTCTTATGATTTAAAGGCCACCATGGATGGTTGAAACTGTCCCCAAGGAGGTGATTTTAGGAATATACGTATGAGTTTTACGAAGAAAGAGATGATCATCAATACATTAATTTGTAAACCATTTTGCTTCTGAGGTGTATACTAAGTACATATTCACAGTTTCATCAGAAGATATAAAAGACAAGAACATAAAGTTACTTGGAAATGACACAACCTTGAAACGTTAGAAACTAGTAAAGAGTATGATTTACTGGTGAAAATGAAGATTGTAAATAGACCCAGCGAGCTCATTATAAAGTCCCTACGTGCTAAGTTCCGTTACATGACTCTTGTCAAGTTCAGGAACATTCTTGCAGTCCAGGTCTTCCACATTAGATACGACCCATACATCATCAACACAATGTTATTCATAAGAAAACTATTCACGGTAAACAATAAAGAACAGATAATCTGCAAGACACCAAACCTTTGTGAGTTCTTGTTTGGCAAGAATATGATAATAGCGACGATATGGTCTTGACCTATACAAAGCGATAAAGAGGTGCTACTAGTTAATTTGTGTAATCCATGAGGACGTTCACGTAGTTCTTCACCGTAGAACTTTGTTAAAAATGGAATGCGATCAAGTGGTTAATGATTAATTACTAATAAACCAGGTTCATATATCCAGTTTCAGTAGATGAGGTCACATACACCTTGTAATGTAATATGGATGCATCTCGTTTCGTCCCAATACATTAAATGCTTTTCAAATTGAATCATCTGCACTTTGGTGACTTTTTAAGCACAAGATCGGGTTCAAAACATTGATTCCGCCTTAAGGTTTTGTCTTTTATCAGACTGGGCTTTTAAACTTGCTTTGGGCCTAAGAAGGAAATAAAGCTTATTCTTGGAATGAGCCGTGAATTTATAGGAATGCAAAATCTACCTCTAATAAACTTCTTTTGGTGTAATGTTAATAACCTCCTCCCACACTAACAACAAACTTGTAAACTAGTAACCCCACAGCTACAACATGTTGATACATGAAATATTGGAAGCTACGACAATCTACTGGTAGTAACAAAGTCTGTGTCCTCTCTCATTTACTTTTTAAATCTGAACGTTTGAATCATCCAAAGATTACAAAATGAACAATTCATATAATTGATTCATTTAGAGAAATTTCCAACCATAATATATTTGTTACTCCGAAATAAATTTTGCACTATAATCTTTTCCAACTCTATTTCACTTTTACTCCATAACACAATGAAAAATCTCTTAAATTAAGTAATAATTTTATTTTATTTATTTACTCTATTTTTACTTCAAACTAGAGTAAAATTGTAATGAAATTTAACCGTCTTTTGGAAAAGTTGGACTAATACATCGAGAAGGCCATTTTATTTTGATTCATAAAGCTATATTTATAAAAAAAAAATTATGGGTTTCTCTCAAATAATTTATTTTAAGTTGGCCTTCTATTGTTATTATATATTTATTGTAATGTTTATCTTTTCATAGAATAAGTTAAAACTCCCAATTAACTTTTTTGTAAGTATACCAATTCAATTTTGTATAGTATCCATCATCAATAGTGAAGAATTCTACATATTTTAATATTTGAATCTCATGTTTGCAGTCCTCCATAAGCGGCTAGTGCTTTGTAGCGTTAGTTTTGGTTTAGGGTTAAGGATGGGTTGACTCTACGATGAGCTTACGTTCGATGACGTGACTGCTCACGGTTCATATCTTAGAACTGGTTCGCTGTGGAAGTAATAGCTGGTCCAGATATTTTATTACTTGTATTTGCGAACCGTTTCAGTTTTTGCATTTTGAGATTTTGGAGCTCTTACGGTTTTATCTCTGTACTCCCTCGCTATCTCAGTTTTTGGTAGGATATGGATGACTGATTATGGTTTATGCTAAAGCTTTGATTCTTATTTCTATAAGTGTGGATGGTGTCTGATTTGGTTCATGACAAGAGTGTCTATTCTGGTTCTCATATGAAGATCCAAATGGTTGTGTTACAATATGGTTGGAGCCCGTGGAAGTATCGCCTTGAGGTTCTGCGAGCTTTGAGGTTCCGCCAATATGGTTCTTTGGATAGAAGTTTTTTTCAGGTCCACAAACAAGCTTCCTCGATTTTTTTTTACATCTGATTCAGTTCCTTCAATAAGACTTTCGGTTTAAGGGGGGTTATTGGTAAATGAATTCTCATCAACTTTTAAAATTTTGAGATTTCATTGTTATTGGTTCATGTATTTCAAAAATCTTAATTGAATCCATTGTTATTGGTTTAAAAAATTTCAAAATCCTTTCAATTTTTTTGTTATTCAAAAAGTTTAGTTATTAGTGATTCTCAAATTCTAACTAAGTTTAGTGTTATTGAGAGATGAATTCTATTCATTTTTACTCATAAGATTCAACTTTCAAAATATCATATGTAACCATGAAATTTTCAAAATCCATGTGATTAAAAACTAAAAAACAAAACAATTATTCATACCAAATACCTATTGCACTTTCAATCCAAGTTACATTTCCATTATATTTTATATACTTTTTACATTTTTGAAAATATAATTATATTTATATTTATTTTATATTATTTTATTATTAATTAATAAAAACTAAAATAGCATATTAATTACTAAAAAAATATAATATTCATTTTATCATATTAGCATAATTTTGTATGTATCACTATTATTTTATTTTTAACTAAACATGTTTTGAAATCAAAACAAATGATCATGCTATATGTTAATTAGAATGATTATATATTTTACTTTACAAAAAGAAATGATAGAAAAGAGTTAGTATCAATTCATAAAATCTATACCAATCTAAAAAAGTTATCAAATTTTATAAGTCAATATATATATATATTCACAATCTACATAACTTTTAAAATCTATCAACTCTGAAAATTCATAGATTCTATATAAATTCATCTCCCAATAACCCCCCTAAGTTTTAGACTTTTAGTAGTCCATCTCTAAGTTTTTCATATCCTTTTAGTTTCATCTGATTCCAGAAAAATTGTGAGCCTTGCCGGCTTGTGGCTCCGAAGAAATGTGTTCATTGCCGGCTTGTGTAATTTTTTTAATGTTTTTAATATAATCCAAACAGATGACCAAAAAATAATAATAAAGTGTTGACAATATACACAACGATATTTCGAATTTTTCACACTGGTCATCCTACTGCATATACTATTACCAATTGATTCCACTATGATCCCAAAAATGCAAAAAAAAAAAAAGGTAGATATTATGCATTACGTTAGAAATCACAATTCTTTAATGGTACAACACCACAAAATCATGATTATTTTTTTTGACAACAAACACCATGTTTTATTATACCAATCCAAATAGGTTAGCCTTTGAAGCTAACCGTGGCGGAATCAAGGAGTTCACATGGGAAAATTTAGAATTCTGAGTACAAGCACCCTTTGCAAGTAAACTGATCCTTACATTAAAATTGCGAGCAATATAAAATAAGGAAAACCCAGTGAAAGAGGAGCGTAAATGAATGAATTCATTCCATACCGAGACCAAAGATGACCATTTTTCTTTATCATTAATCAAATTTACCAATTTGAAGGCAATCCGATATAAACGTCATTGACAAAAATCCATGTTGTACAGAGTACTCCATTGCTTATATAAGGGTAGAAAACTCTGCATGCAGGGAGGATAGGACCTACAAATATTACTGAGTTTGCCACCCAAGATGCATCCACTTGGCATCTTGGTTAGCATCACTCACTCCTAGCGATCTCTTGAACTCCATGTCTCAGGAGCTAATATGTATTGTAGAATCACTTGTGCCACTCTCCATTCCTATGCTTCTTGGTGCACATGACTTACAGTATCCGGAGGGAGGATATCTTTTTCATTAAACACCTTATCGTTTCTTTCCTCCCAGATAAACCAGAGGTTCCATAAAAAATAAGAAAGCACTACTTCGGTAACTCCATCGCTCTTTGCGCGTAAAAAGGATAGTCAAAATTCTCATATAGAGAATTCCTTGGGAAAACATGAGATGGTTTATTGATTCATCATTGTCGCTGCATCTCGGGCATGAGCTGCTCTGCCCACAGCGACGATCGACAAGACGAGTGCAAGCTACGATACTATCCGAAAGAGCTTGCCATAGGAAGTGTTTGGTTTTTTTAGGAACTTTTAGCGCCTAAATTAGCTCCTTTAAACCATTTAGGTTAGGTTCTGAAACTTGTGCCTCTCCCTTTTCTTCTTTTAATTGTGTCGCTCTTGTATCCATATTTTATTGTATCAGCTCTGGAGCCATCATCACTAAAATTGTGATTAGCTTGAACACTCTGTATCAACATGATATCTTCCGGATCACATAAGGAGTGTTAGTTGATTGACGTAGAGATTTTGATCTCATGACTACCACTGTCCTTTTCTGGCCTCCACTGGATCACCAGAATCCAAGGATCCATCGCCTAGCTGTAGCCGCATATTATGAGATCATATTTTACAAGTTTAATATATAGAATTTATCATTCTCTAATTTTAATCAAAATTACTGATATTAAGTTTTAAACTAAAACTTAACTATTTCTTTAAGCATACTTTTACTAGTCTATTCCCGAGACCAGAACTTTTAACAGTACAATAATGTCATTCGTTTCTAGAGAATCTTGGTCAATAGGTTTTATTCTAAAATGTCATTACAGTAAAAACAAATAGAGAGAAATAAGAGAAAAGAACAAAAGGTGAGCATTTAAACAAAGAAAAAGGACAAACAGAAAGTTATGAAAAGACAATGAACATTCATAGAAGAAGACAGACAAATCCCACATCCAACCTTCAAAGCCATCATCTCATTTTTATAAATATTACAATTTTTTAACAAAACAACAAAAAACAAAAGAGATGGTTTTTGGGTTATGTTTTGTCTTTGTTAGGGTGTGTTTGGACGTTTCCTTCTCAGAATCATATTTTTTCAAAACAGCCTTTTCCCTGAAACAAAAAGCTTTTTTAGTTTTTATAATTAGAAAAACTCATGATTCCAAATCCACCTCATGTCGAGACAAAAACCATAAAAGTGGAGGCTCCAAGCTCAAATTATATAATGATATAATTCCAAAAGATATAATGACAAATGGGTTCCTTGAACTTCTTGCCTCCTCTAACTTTCCTTATTTTCTAGTTTCTCTAAATCAAGGATCACTATTCAGTAATAAATAAAGAATTACAATCTAACACATACTTAACTTCAATAATAAATAAAGAATCACAATTTAACACATATATGGAAATTAACTAACCAAAATTTCAAGTGGAATGTTGATACGTGGTGTGACTATTCACGTAGTACAAATAGTACCATATGAACATACTAATAATTATGCCATATTTATCTTCGGTCTCTTAGAGTGAAATTATTAAATTAATTTGATTTTTTTTTAAAAGTTTTTAGTTAAGAGACAGTTCTTAAGTTTCTTATTTAAAAAACGGTTCTTAAGTTTTCTTAGTTAAAAACTAAAAACATCTCTTAGAAAAGTTAAAAATTCATATTAAGAGATCTCCAATAAACATGTCTTTAGTAATTGCTCACTCCTTTCGATATACATAATGTTTCAGGTGTTTTTAGTATTTCATAATAGAAATATTTTCACGTGTTTATGTAATTTTATCTTTGTTAAAATCTGTGTAAACAATTCAACTTTTACTAATTTTCATTTAGAATTAAAAATAAATTTAAATTATATTTTAATACTCTCTCCGTTTATTTTCATAAGATGTTTTAGAAGGTTTATGTTGTTTCAAAATATAAGATGTTTTGAGATTTTAAGGTATGTTTTGAAGTTTTAAGGTTAACTTTAAATTTATTGAAAACTGTTTAACCAATAAAATTATCCAGTCTTTTTTTATAATTGGTTGAATGATTTTAAAAATATATTATTAAAAGTACTTTTAAAAAGAAAATAGATATTTAATCTATGTGCATTCAACCAAAACATCTTATAAAAAGAAACGGACGGAGTATTATTTTCTTTTCAAAAAGTAGATTTTCAATATATGTGAATTTTTGTAAAATGTCATATAATATGAAATAGAGAGACTATAATTTAACGATGAAATTTTAAAGTTCGATCATCATAAAATTCATGACAAAATAAAAGATCATTATAAAATTCATGACAAAATAAAAGATCATTAAAAAATTCATGACAAAATAAAAGATCATTAAAAAATTCATGACAAAATAAAAGATCATTATAAAATTCATGACAAAATAAAAGATCATTATAAAATTCATGACAAAATAAAAGATCATTATAAAATTCATGACAAAATAAAAGATCATTATAAAATTCATGACAAAATAAAAGATCATTTAAAAATAATTTTAAGTCCTTATAACAAAGGAAAGAAAAGAACAGAAAAAGACAAAGAGGAAGAAGACAAAACCGACTCTCACGCATTGTCTGGTACGTAGAGCCAAAAGGAACAATGCCCTCTGTTTTTTAGTTCCAATCCACACACATACACACGCTATTCTCACAAGATATAACCACCAGTGACTTCTTTCTTCTTCTTTCACATAATAGATTAGATACAACTCAACCAACAAAAGAAAAAAAAAAGAAGAAAAAACTTGGACATTTTCTTGAAATATTCATCTGGGTTTCTCTCTCCATTGATGCAAAATCAAGTAAGGTTCACTGATCACTGCTAGTTTCTTGTTTCTAAAAGAAACCTTCTTTCCTTTTCTTTATCAAGTTCAGACAGTTGCAACCAGTTCTTGCCTTTCTTCTTCTGTCTTCAGATCATTTAAAACCCTAGTTCCTCTGTTCTTTAACTATTTGTTCCCCTTTTGTTAAAACTGCAGATTCTCTGGATCTTTAAAAGAATCTAGAATCTTGGGTCTGGTTCTTTACGTTGGGAATCTCGTAAAGTTTCAATTTTTCATTGAAAGGATTGAGCTTTGGCCCTTCAAATGGTGGCTATGTTTCAAGAAGACAATGGAACATCCTCTGTAGCTTCATCACCACTTCAAGTCTTCTCAACCATGTCTCTCACAAGACCAACTCTCCTCTCTTCATCTTCTTCACCGTTCCACTCTCTCAAAGATCTCAAACCAGAGGAGCGTGGTCTCTACTTGATCCACCTCTTGCTAACCTGCGCCAACCACGTGGCCTCAGGTAGTCTCCATAACGCAAACGCAGCTCTCGAGCAGCTCTCTCTCCTCGCTTCCCCTGACGGTGACACGATGCAGCGAGTAGCAGCTTACTTCACCGAAGCGCTCGCTAACAGAATCCTCAAGTCTTGGCCTGGTCTCTACAAGGCGCTTAACGCAACTCAGACAAGAACCAAGAACGTCTCCGAGGAGGTTCATGTCAGGAGATTGTTCTTTGATATGTTCCCTATACTCAAAGTATCTTACTTGCTCACTAACCGAGCTATAGTTGAGGCTATGGAAGGAGAGAAGATGGTTCATGTGATTGATCTTGATGCTTCAGAGCCTGCTCAATGGGTTGCTTTGATTCAAGCTTTTAACTCTAGGCCTGAAGGTCCACCACATTTGAGAATCACTTGTGTTCATCACCACAAGGAAGTGCTTGATCAAATGGCTCATAGACTCATTGAGGAAGCAGAGAAATTCGACATCCCGTTTCAGTTTAACCCCGTTGTGAGTAGTTTAGACTGTTTAAACGTGGACCAGTTGCGTGTTAAGACAGGAGAGGCCTTAGCCGTCAGCTCGGTTCTTCAGTTGCATAACTTCTTGGCCTCAGATGATGATTTCTTGAGAAAGAATGTAAGGTTTCCTAACAATGGATACAGCCTGAGCGGTGACTCGGCTTCATCTTTGCCTCTACCTAGTTCAGGAAGGATAGATAGTTTCCTCAATGCAATTTGGTGCTTGTCTCCAAAGATCATGGTGGTCACTGAGCAAGACTCTGACCACAACGGGTCCACACTAATGGAGAGGCTATTAGAATCACTCTACACCTACGCAGCACTGTTTGATTGCTTGGAAGCAAAAGTTCCAAGAACTTGTCAAGATAGGATCAAAGTGGAGAAGATGTTTTTCGGAGAGGAGATCAAGAACATCATAGCATGCGAGGGATCTGAGAGAAGGGAAAGGCATGAGAAGCTCGAGAAATGGAGCCAGAGGATTGATTTGGCTGGTTTTGGGAATGTTCCTCTTAGCTATTGTGCCATGTTGCAGGCTAGGAGGTTGCTTCAAGGGTATGGTTTTGATGGGTATATGATCAAAGAAGAGAGCGGGTGTGCAGTGATTTGCTGGCAAGATAGACCTCTATACTCGGTATCAGCTTGGAGATGCAGGAAGTGAAATAAGATGAATGATATATAAACACTTTTGTGTTCTCTTTTGTTTTGAGCAGAGTCCCTTTCTTCTGTTATACATACATAGGGACACAATCTTAATTGTTTCATGATGTGACTTTCTCTCTCTTTTTCCTATTTTGGCAAATACTTCTCACTGCCTCTGCATATATGCCTTTTGAGCTGACGATAACTACATTTATGGTCGGTTCAAGATCTTTTATATGATCTCAGAACTCAAAACTGTTGCTAAGTATAAATTTGACCTTTCAGCATATGATTCTGTTGTTGTCTATGTATGAAACTAGCTTAATGTGTGTATTTAGATAGACACACACTTTCCAAAGGGAGTCTGATGTATATACTACGAAAAAGAAACGAGTTATTTACATATTTGCTCAATTCCAATCTGTATACCTGAAGAATATAAAAGGCAGTAATCAAAACTCTGGAAGTGAAACTTGGTAAACCGGAGATTTAGAATATACTTGTCTACACCATGAATAGATATTTTAGATCATCTACTGTTAGTCGAGTTGCAGAGCCTCCACCATGGTCTTCACCAAAGGCAGATGCAACCATTGCCCTTTTCTCTTCCTGATGATAAAAATTAAAATAATCACAGAGCCAGAAATGAGAAACTGAGAGGGGAAACATGTATGAGCTAAGAAGCAAAGATGTAGAGCTTAAACCATACCTGGAGAGCCAAAATTCTATCCTCAACAGTATTTGTTATCGTAATACGAGTTACAGTAACTGGTCGAGTTTGTCCAATACGATGTGCTCGATCAATAGCTTGATCTTCAGTAGTTGGATTCCACCAAAGATCAAGAAGAATGACATGACATGCAGCTACCATATTCAGCCCAAGGTTTCCAGCTTTTAAAGACATTATCATCACTTGTACCTGTGATAAAAAGAAGGGAGCATAGACTCAATTGCGTAGGAGAAAATAATTTTTAGAGTTTTGAAAGATGTGTGAACATGACTTACATCTGGATCGTTGCTAAATTCTTTCACAGCTCTGTCTCTAGCAGCTAGACTCATTCTACCATCTAATCTTCTAAACTCTATAGTGTTTTCATTTAGAGAGAGCTCGAGCAAGTCAAGCATACTAGTCCACTGAGAGAAGATAATCGTTTTAATTGGCCCTTGGTTACAAGGAGTTGAGCGCACACTCGTTTGCTCTATAATGGTAACATCATCATCGTCATATGGCTGCGAGGAAGAAGGGATTCCACCGTGCTGCGTTGAGTTTGGACTGCCTTGGTTAGAAAGCGACTGCAGAATATCTAAGACAGTTTTGATTTTTGATGAGCTGAACTCGCCATTCTGAAAAACTGCTCTATTAAGACCTTTAGCATGTGAGGTACTACAGCCCATATCATCAGCCATACAGCTTCTAAGGGTGGACTCGGAGAAAACAACATTATGCGCAAGCTGTTCTCTGCATATAGGGCACGAGTTCTCATCCCCTGTGATATATTCTGATACACACTGGTAGCAGAATATATGGCCACACAAAGTAATAACAGGATCTTCTGGTGGATCCTGCAAAAAGACAGAATACAAAATATATATAGGTGACGCAAATCTGATGGTGAGATCCTGAAGAGACATCATAATGCACTTACGTGGCAGACACAGCAGATGGGAGACGGTTCTAAACGGTTGAGCAACCTAACTCGAGTCTCCCTAGAAAGACTTTTAGCAGCTTCTTCTGATTCTTTTCCTACAGAATCTGAGTTATATCCTTTCACAAGTTGGGGATGGTCACAGGCTTGACGTAATCGTAAAAGCATGAGAAGAATGTTTGCATAGTTTTGACTCAAAGTTCCTGCATCAGCATACGCCTGCAGAGAAAAATATCATCTTACAACCTTGACAAGAATCACTGCAAAAGATTTTCTTCAATGAAAACTCTCCACAACCATAAATTTATATCACATTGAGTTGCAAGTTACTACAAAAGTGTGCAGACCACAGCTATAAAGAAATGATGAGCTAATAGCTTGGAGGAGCGTAGAAAGAGCACCTTAAACTGAGAACGTGAATCGGATTCAAGCTTTGTGTAGAAAGACCGCTCCTCTACCGAAAAGTCGACCTTGCTCAAATTAATTGTCTTCGGTGGTAGATTAATTATAGGCTGACCATCAAGCAATGTTCCTAGATAGTAGATCAGAAAATAATTGAAAGAAACTCTCAACAGCAACACATCTATGTAGGAGTAACATGAAAACTATCATATAAGAAGCAAACATCATAGCATGATGAAACAAAAATGAAGAAATCAGATAATATTATCGTTTGTCTTTAGAAAACTTGACCTCTGTACTACCTTCAGGTGGCAACTATTTTCATTACAATAGTCTGAAAGAGATAAGCAGATATAATCAGGAAAGTGTCTATGACATAGAACACTGTTATGAAGTCAAGCCCATCACCAGATTGCCAATTTAACAACTTTAAAGATTAACGAGACAGTCCAAGTACCTTTGGTACGGCGCAGCATTATAGCCTTTAAAATAGCTTGAAGCTTCTTGTAACCATTTTGGGGATTTCTGGAAATTGGAACCTTAATTGTATTGTAGAATGACTTGTACACGGCATACGGATCATACCTTAGAAACCTGAAATAGCTATACAAATCATCTATGGTATTTTGAATCGGTGTTCCAGACAAACACCATCTCCTTTTGGCTCGAAGACCACAACATGCTCTTGCCACCTGTGTCCTATGGTTCTTAATCGTCTGAGCTTCGTCTAGTACAACTCTGAACCACCCAACCTTTGCTAGAGTACCACAGTCAGGGTCAGAATCGTCAGCGTTTTTCTTGCCTCGTTTCTTACTCTTCTTAGGAGCACCCAACACACTTTTGCGTTTCTTATTGATGGAGAAGCCAGAGGCGAGACCGTGCTTTTCCGCATATTTTTCATCATTCTCATCGTCATCCTTCAGGGCTTGCTTTGGAACTTCATTTGAGACGATAGCGTAAGTTGTCATCACCACATCATATTTTGCCAGTTCAGTAGGATCTTTGGTCCTGTTACCACCGTGGTAGATTAAAACAGAAAGCTTAGCTTCATCAGTAACCTTCTCATCAAGTTCTCTTGCCCACTGCCGCACAACACTAGCTGGACAAACAATTAAAGTGCCAGCAGCTGGTCTTTTCCCATTAAATTTCCTTGTTGAAGTACTGGCTTCTTCATCCTTGGCTTTCTTTATGCCAAAACTGCCATTTACATTTATAGGCTTCGACTCGGCTAACTCTGATTCATCATCAGCATCCAAATCCAATGCTTCAGCCACCTGATTGCTTAAATTCTCAGAGTTTAATTTTGCCTCATACATTTGTTTTAGGATAAGAGCAATCGTTGAGATTGTTTTACCAAGGCCCTGCAAAGTAAACCAAATGGAATGAGAGGGAAACATAGTGAAACTTAATAGTTATAACGGAAAACAATTACGATAAAAAGTAACCTGATCATCAGCTAATATCCCTCCCAGACAGGGTGCACTTCTAGTTTCCTTCTGAAACATCCATGCCAATGCAATTTTCTGAGAAACAACAGTGTTTAGAATGCAAGCCCATTCCAACCGATACTGAAAGGTGAATTAGAAACATGAGCACCTGATGCCTCATAAGAGGAACTGAAAGAAGACCGTCAGGTAAATCGATCTCGGACTTGGGTTGATTCAGAGTCTGCAGGAAATACTTACTTGTTTACCAATATTTTAAGCACTTACTAGTACTCATACAGGGAAACTGTGCGAGAACACCAAACTCTTAGATATAATCTTGATGGAACAATATGAACAAGAGATGAATGCCACAAAAGTGTACTAGCCTACTCCATTCCTCTGAATCCTAAGAAACATATTACCTCTCTGACATGTAACTAAACAGAAAGGAGCAAGCCTACTCTATTCATTCATTGCTCTAGTTCAGCACCTCTGGCATATAAGTTTAGAATAAAGTCCAATGACCACAAAGCTGGTGAAAGAGAGAGAAGTGCATTGCACATAGACATATTATTACAACCAAAGGCGAACTAGTATGGGAACTACACAAGCCAGAATATAGGACAATGATAAAAACCTGTAGTGCAGCCTGATAGATAAGCCTTTCGTCATTCTCCGAATTCCTATCTTCACCAAAGCCATTCCTATGCAACGGATCACTTCCACCATTGAAATGTGAAGTAGAAGCACCTGCTCCATGCGCTCCAGATGGAGGAAACAACCTATCTCCATTAATGACACGCCCCATGCCTATCCCATCATGTAGTCCACCAAAACTATTACCATTGTTGCCTGAAGCTGACACAGGTGGAGTAGCAGCATAAACCCCACGAAAGTGACTCCCGTTCCCATTACTTAAACCGACAACATCAGGTCTCAACGGCATAGGAGGGCGAGTAACAGACGGAGGAAGCACCCTTCTAACAGCTTGTTGAGACCCGATGTGCCCATTTGTCAGTGGCTTAGCTTCAAACCCATTGCGTGAAGAGGGCACTGGAAGTCCCACTCTTGAGAAGCCATTGGACGAGGTCCCACTAACATGGTGAGGTCTTAGCGTAGAGAGTTCCCTTCTATGAGAGCCTGTAAAGTCAAAACACAAAGAACAAGCTACCTAAACTAACTTGACAAGTCACACAACAATAACAAATAACAAATGGATAAGTGATGAAAGCATGTAACCTTGAGGCAACCTTGGAGGAGGAAGACTGTTTCTAGTTTCTTGTATCTCAACATCACTATCTGAACTTATTTCTATAGCGGAATCCATGGCAAAGACCTCAACTTTCACTCTCTAAATCTTCTAAATCAGAATCAAACGATCGTTAATCACCGTAAAGGTGCGTGCTTTGTGCTTTACATCATAATTTTAGATAAAGGTTTGTGATTTCGACATCAATTTCGATCAACAAACTAGAATTGAGGATTCTTCAGAGACCCAGAAACAACGCGAAGAGTAATCAAGACTCGAAATTGGATAAACGAAACCCTAAGGAACACGACGAAGGAGAAAGCAAAACAGAGAAAGGAATAGTGTGAAGACAATTGTTTGTTTCCTTGTTTCATATTATAGGGCTTTCGAGTTGACCTTATGCAACGGTGCCGTTTTGAAGGAACATAAACTGTGATTAGATACGCCTCAGAGGGTTGTAATGAATATGAATTGGAAGTGATTTAATTTTTAATAAATTTTTAAATGATTGTAGATGAATTGAAGAATTTAGAATGTTTTTTTGTTAAATTATTTTAAAATATCAAATAAAACTATGAGATTTGAATTTTTATTTTTATAATTAACAAATTACTCTCAAACACTCTAAAAATAATTAAAATATTTTAGAATTTTTAACTTAAATTTTATTTAATAATAACAGATTTCAGAATGTTTTATGAAATGAAAAGTTCAATAATACTAATTTTTTAAAATATTTTGTAAAATTTATATTTAAATAATAGTGGATTTGTCATTTTAATTCAAACCACCTTAAATGCATAGTTGAATCTCCCCTTAGACTTGTATATCATCATTTTAATATTT
The DNA here is from genome assembly GCA_905132765.1 of Moricandia arvensis. Lineage (NCBI taxonomy): Eukaryota > Viridiplantae > Streptophyta > Magnoliopsida > Brassicales > Brassicaceae > Moricandia > Moricandia arvensis. Next base: position 32,844 of record CAJHQP010001269.1, read on the forward strand.
ATATAATTACATGCCATTTTAAAACGAGCACAATCTCAATAAAATAGAGGGAATTTTTAAAAATACCACTTTCTTTGTATCACTTTTCATTTTTACCTTTATTAAAGAGATATTTTTAAAAATACCATTTTTTTAAGGGGTAAATTTTTTAAAATTTATTAGAATCCTAAATTTTAAATTCCTAAACCCTACCCCCACCTTAAACCACCCCTTAACTCTAAACCCTAAGTGTTAGATTAATTAACCCAAAAGTTATATGTGTATTTTTTCTCTTAAAAATAAAGGTAAAAATGATTAAAGTAAAAATAATGAAGGTATTTTTGAAAAGTGGTACAAAGAAAATGGTATTTTTGATAATTTCCCATAAAATGGTATATAGCTATATTATATATTTTGAAGTTTTTAAAAAAGATGGAAATAACATCAGTCAGCATATGTCATCTCCGGTCCATTAAGAAAGATCTCCACCCATATATTAATTGAACTTCACGAGATTGCGATAAACGAACAGACGTCGATGAAGCTTTGAAATTCATGTTCAGAATAATTCGACATATCAAACAAGTGCCAAAGTGGACTATTGTACATGTTTTATGTTTTTGTCAACTTTCCTAACTAATTTTATTTGTTGTTGTTGTTTGTAATTCAAACAAAACAAAAAGTTCAAATATATATATATATATATATATATATATATATATAATCCGTTAAACGTGGTTTACATTGTACCGACAATGTTAAAGTATCTCCAATAAAATATCTAGCTCTAGAATTCTTTAAATATACATATATATATATATATATATATATGGTATTTTAATGTAAAGTAAACCGACAATGTTAAAATCACCTTCAATAAAATATCTAGCTTTGAAATTTTCTTTTTTATTGATAAAAAGCTTTGAAATTTTCTCTCTCTCTATATATATATATTTGTGAAGTTTTTTATTTTACAGAAAACATGATCCAAAATATTTGTTTTGGAATACTTTGAATTAAATTTTCCATAAATTTAATAATTTCGTAATTAAATATTAATATTAATATATATATATATATATATTTTTTTTTTTGAGCTCAGTGTTTAGATATAAACTATTTCGATTGTTCTTTTTAAAGACTATTTTTTAGTTTGTGTATGAGGTTTATACCGTGAGAAAAGAAAGAAAGAAAGAAAAAAATCTAAAGTTAACACATGAGATCAAAATAACGGATAATGAGGAAACCTTCTTTGCCTAGTAGTATTATATTCTTTTGGAAGCAATACACAAAAACCTTAAACAAAGAGCGTGCGAGAGAGAGAGAGAGAGTACCTCACAGTCACTTTCCTAAACTGACAACTCCTGAAGAAACAAACAAAGCCTAAAGAAAACAGAATCTAGAGAGGCCTTCTTGGAACTTTACTGCGACGGTGGATACTCGTATTTTACACCCAAACCAAACTTGTAATCCTTCTTCACATGATCCACCTGCTTATTCAACACACAAGGTTCCTTTTAATAAACCAAATCGTTTCAACATACATGACCATGAAACCACATGCATGGTCAAGTTATTTTTCTTTAATTACCTCTGCGGATAGAAGCAACCCGAGTCCAGGACACAACTCTTCTTCCACGTGAGCAGAAGCAACACCATTAGAATCGATCTTCCCTCTTACTCGACTCTATAAACCAAACCCCAACAAGAAAAAAAAAAAAGAAACACACAAGTTAGAAATTTTGTTCTTTCTTTGTTGCTGTTGGTTGGTTGTTTCAAAACACAAAACATGACAAGCATATGTACCTGTCTGAGCATGATGTCATACCCAACACTAGCTGCACCTTCTCTTAACATAAAACTGTAAAAGAAATCTGCTGCTAAAGAGATCTGATTACAAATAAAACATATGCAAGAATTCATCAGTTTAAGCTTATCCACTCTCTATAGATGCATTAAAATGAGACTGAAACGTTTACCTTATCTGTAACTTTATGAACATAGTTCATGATAGCTACAGCAGAGGAAGTAACTTGCCCTGAGGCAACCTGTTTGGTAATATAATAGTGAAAGTTAGCTTCAACATCAAAAGAAAGGAACATTGCCCAAATTTTGATTTGAGAAGAAAACATATACTCCCTCCGTTCCAAAAAATCCATATTTAAAAAAAAAAAAACTGTTTCAAAAAATATAATTTTTACATTTTCAGTGTACTAAATTTTAAAAAACTTAACTGCGTCTCTTGGAATTCTATTGGTTAAATGTTATCGAAAATATTTAACTACAAAAAATAATGTATTGGTATTAATGTGTAAAAATTCTAAAACATACAACTTGTTGAAACAGAGGGAGTACCATTTTATTAGTCTCGTATCTAGCCACATAACCAACAACAGACTTCCTTTGCTCATTAAGCCATAGAACCTCACCACCTAAAGATAGCTTGGGTGTGACATGCTGCAAGAAAAACAAAAAACAAATATACAATTCATGGTGGAAAGAAAGAGAGTTTCTATTTTAGTAACTAACAAAAGAAAACATCTCAGTTCATAACAATACACTTAAATCACAGAGCTTAATAGAGCAGGTTAAGATGGTTAAAGCATAATAGCAAGGACTAGTTGTTTGATTCACACCTGAATATAGTTAGCTCTGAACAGGGAACTGGTTCCAGGACCAAACTGGTTACTGTAGTTTCCAAGCTGAAGCTGAGTTCTGTAGTCAGACCCCTACAAAACATAATGTAAATTGTCAAACTAAGCTAAAATGAAACAAACATGGTTCATAGAGAGAAAAAGAAAATATTGAACACAAGTAAGTAACTCCCCACCTTGTGGTCAAAGGTGAGCACACCTTGAGACTTATCTAGCTCATTTGTCAGCTGCCATAGAGAAAAAGAATGGTTAGATAGAGACTAATTAGAGAAGAAGAACAGAACAATATGAAACTTGTAGGTACCTGAGCAGTAGTCTTAATGGTGAACTTCTCAGTTAATTCGCTCTTGAATCTTGCAATAACTGTACCATCCGTCATGAGCTTTCCGTCAAGCATCAACTGGTTTACAAGTTGGTTTGTCAATGTTATAACTTGGTGATGACAAACAAGAACAGTAACAAAAAGAATAAATACCTTAGGGTCAATGAAACTTGCACCAAATTCATAACTGGAAGTTGGAATCTTGACTATCTGAGATAGGTCATTAGGAACTTCAGTTTGTCCCATCACTAAGCTGTTTTGAAACATAGGCTTAGTTACCTAGGACACATAAATATGAATTTAAAGAAAGAAGAATTTTTTTAAAAACCAAAATCTATCTCAATGTACCTATGAATAAGAGAAAATTTGTGGTTCATCCTCTTTGTGTAATCGAGGCGGAAACCCTCAAAGAGTTCAGGCTTTAGACACTCTGCAAAGTGAAATAAAAAAACCCACATAATCTTACTTGAGGATAATACTTGAAAAGTATAAGAAACCCCACCCAAGTCAAAGTGTGACAGAGCCATTAACAAGAAACAGGTCAAGGTCATAACTTTAAGGTTATCCCCCGGGTTAGGAGAGTGACATAAGTCACTTAAGATTTAGGTTTTGTTGGTTCCAAAAAGCACAGAGTAAAAGAAAGACAAGACAGTGACAAAGAGACTCTTGTGTGGAGTACTAAACTGGTAGCTTCAAGGTGGATATCTTCATAGGGTTTAGGGCAAGGTAGGTTTGAGTAGTCCACTTTCTCCTCCATCTTGGACTTGACTTGAGCCGTCTCATTCATTCGTGCGAAGTCCGCCATAGCTGCTGCTACTTGTCCAAAAAGAAAGAATATTTGAAGGGATTTAAAGCGAAGAAGACGGAGAAGACTCGATTCTAACTCTTTAAGGGTTTTTTTTTGTGTTTGTGACATGTGCGTGTGCGCCAAGGGTTTTAAAACCTTCCTTATTTGGACTGACCCGGTTTTCATTTTCAGTTTCCTAAAATGGGTATGTCGGGTCGTACCCGAATCCTTTTTGGTCATTAAGACAAAATTCGAGTGTTTTCTTAACCACGATCGCAACATAATGCATTTGTTTTCAGCAAAAAAAAAAACATAATGCATTTGTTTTTAGCAAAAAAAGAAAAAAAAAACATAATGCATTTGTTACCCCCATGAGAACCGATCAAAGGTTTGGAATGTTCTATATTGTCATGAAAACTTCATATGCATGCAACTATCAATGTTAAATAATTTTATTACTCGGAATCAATCAAATCCATTTTATAGTAAAATTAGTAACAGAGATTAGTGTGTCCAGTTTTTTAATCTATAATCTATGATCGCTCACGAGCATCGTTAAGAAGCATTTTCAAATCATCATTAAGCCTGTTTTTTAAAAAGTCTTTTAACTCTTTTATTAGCAAACGCATGAAAAATGTGTCTATAAGGAACAATCTGAGTTTAAAGAAAAGAGCGCATAAAATAATCTAAACTCTTACGAGGCTTCTTGTGATCACTCACACACAAGCAGGAATCATGTCCAACACTTTCATCATGAACGCAAACGTAAACGCATCTTCCTGAAGCTTCTCGAATCTGCACGTTAGCATCAAACATTTGGTCAATCACACAGCAAAACCAACCTTTTTTAATTTGGAACACAACTCGAATCCAGTACACAATTTAGAATAAGACAAATGGACAAACGTTCGTACCTCCCAGATTTGGAGAAATGCCCAGCGCCAAGCTCACATTTGAACAAAAGCAAGTTGTTGTCAGTCTTCATTTCTCTCAGTTTCGCCACAAACTTGGCAGGTTCAGAGTACATGACCCTTGGATCTGTTGGTCATAACACGGTTAAAAGAACATCAAGAAGCAGAAGCTAATCATTTGCCAAGGTTTTTAATAAGAGAATCAGGGCAATCATCGATTACAAACATCAGGAAATAACGTGCTTTGCCGAAATCAGACGCAATTTTGAATCTAAATTGTATCTAGACAAATGAATGCTTACCATTTAACCCAGCAGTTACAAGAATATTTGGATAATTCTGCGCTGTAACCTGTTATATTGGAATAGATGCATTATTGCAGAGACCTTCCATTCCATGTCATGTTATTGCATATAATACAAAAAGAGGCGATATACTCACATTGTCAACAGGGGAATATGACTTCATATAGAAGTAATATTCTTCCTTTCTGGGGTCACCCCACTCCTACAAATGATAGAAACCAACAGTAACACATTTTATGAAACACGTTTTCAGATGGATACCAAAAGATAAAAACATTGTTAAACAAACTCAAATGATAGCTTCTTGATCCCTAAGCGAATTTATCTATCCCTAACACATGCAGATGATGTACTTTGTAACGTAAGAAAGAATGCTATTATTCCAAGTCTAAGGCACTAAACAAGCATCATCCCTACCTCCCATTCTGATGTCGTAAGCGGAATAGTTGGGTCCAGCATTGTTGTTAAAGCGTCTACAAAAGGAACTCCAGCGACAGCCACCTTGAACAAGTCAGGCCTCATGTTAAGAACAGCACCCATGAGCAAGCCACCAGCACTTCTTCCTTCGGCACACAGTTTTTCCTTTGAGCAATACTTGAGTTCTATTAAAGACTCAGCACATGCAATAAAATCAGTGAATGTGTTTTTCTTCTTCAACAGCTTTCCGTTCTCGTACCATTGTCTCCCCATTTCACCACCCCCACGAACGTGAGCAATCACATAGATAAAACCACGGTCTAACAAGGATAACCTTGATGCCTTGAAATATGGATCCACAGAGATCTGTAACAATAAGAGTAATTTATAGCTTAGTACAAAAAAGTAAGTGAAAGGACCATGATATGAGAACCATAAAAGCTTCAGCTAAAGTTACCTCATATGAACCATATCCATAGAGCAGACACGGATCAGACCCATCGAGCTTTGCAAGGTTTTTGTTATAAACAATAGACATTGGAACTTGAGTTCCGTCAGCTGCAGTGACCCATTTCCTTTCTGTAACATAATTCGAGGCATCAAAACCTCCCAATACCTGTAAAAATATAGCAGGTTATCATAAAGATCAAGCGATGACCATGTCTAAAGATGAGGCAGGCAGCTTATAAACGGAAAAAGAAAACTGTAAAGGCAACGTAACAGCCAACAGGACAACACGGGGAGAATTTCATGTGCGTTTCATGTAGATATGACTCCATCATCAATGAATACGCCTTTTAATTGCAAACATATCCACAACCATAGGTGCGGAGTGCAAAGGAAGCTGATCCAAAGTGCGGGAGTCTGAAAGACTAAGATGTTTACTTACAGTGTCAATCTTCTTGATAACAGAAGTGCCACTATCCATGTCATAGTCATACACAGAAGGAGGTGTCTTCATCGAGCTGTAGCGGAACCTTAAAACACTGGATGAAAATTCAGACTCTGTTGAGTCAATTGAATAGACCGGATCAACAAAGCTAACACTACGACCAGCTTGGAGTTTGTTCAGAGGCTGTCCCTCAGCAGGAAGCCTATGAACTGTTATCTTCTGCAGTCCCTGTTCACGCTCAAATACTGCAAGATGATCTCGAAAGAGCTGAATTTCCTGAATCTTGACACTGTCCATATCAAAAATACAGTATAATTATTAGCAACATGAAACAACGTGGTCTTAAATCAAAGTGAATAATGCAGCATAAAACTCAATTATAAATTGGAAAATCGCAGCCATGCATGCGGTCTAAGCCAAAGAATATAAATGACACTAAAAACTAGTTGGACTTCTCTGGATTTTGGGTAGGGAGACTGAATATGGCAAACAGATTTTAACAAAAATGTTTTACCTTTCCCTATGTGGAATCAGAACTGTTGTCTTAGATGTGTCATCAACTGAACAGGCCACCAGTTCTGAGTTGTAAAACTCAGTGCTCCTTCTCTGGATGAAAAAGTGGTCTCCGCGATGACTGACAGATGAATCAATGCCATCTTCACGAGGTGTCAGCACCTTGAGTCCATCCTGAGGCTTGGACACATCAAGCGAGAAGACAAATCTTGTAGTTTTGCTTTCGGATGCAACAAATATATACTTATGGCTCTCAGAAGAGTGAAGATCAAGAGAAAACATATCATCCTTCTCGTGGTAAAGGCATACATCACTGGATTGTTCTGTCCCCAACTTATGTAACCAAACCTGTCATAAAGAATGTACAAAAATGACAACATGAAGTTTCAAAGAAACAGTATGTAATGTAATAACAATACTTAATACAGCAAAAAATAAATAAAAAAAACGTTCAGATGTTAACCTTATCAGGTCGCAGGATTTCGTCCATAGTAATATAGACCAAAGCATCATTACCAACCCATTCAAGATAACAAGTCAGCCCTTTTAGTGGCTGTCCCAATGGTTTTAGGGTCTCAGAGTCGATGACATTGACAGTATATATTTCATCACCTTTTGTGTCCTCTGCATACGCCACCAATTTATGATCTGGACTAGCCTGAAGACAGCATCAAGAGAATGAAACTTCAATGTTAAGAAAAGAACAGTTTTTGAAATCAAAATCTATTTCTAGCAAAGTTTCCCAGAGTCTAACCTTGAAGGCACCAATACTGTAGTAGTCATACTCTTGGGCCTTGATATTTTCATCCAATATTATCTGCTCAGGAGGAGCATCTGGACCAGTTGGCATGGTATCAAACACAGAAGGCTCAGCATTGTTGTCAGCGATCAAACGCCTACAGTGCTGAGCATATTCTTTTCCTTGAAGGTTCTTCTTGTAATAGTAGTAAGGACCCTTTCTTAGAGGTGCAGATATGTCATCTTCTTTGATCCTCCCTCTTATTTCAGCAAACAGTTTATTCTCAAATTGCTTAGTCCCTGGAAAAAAAAGTTTCCATCTAATTATGTCACAGCTTGAACAGCCAATGTTTTATGCCTAAGCATTTGTAAATAACCCTGAATCTAAACCGAACTCGAACAAAAAAGAAAAACTAAATTAATACCCAATCCATAAAAATACCACAAAAAGGGAAAGTCCAAAACGAAAATAGAATCTGAATTAGTACCGGAAAATAGTATTGAAACAAATACTCAGTTGCTTATTTTGATATGATATTTAAAAAATATACAAGCCGAAAGTTTTTTTCTCAATACTATGAGGTTCGGGATCGAAGTCAATCCTCCAAATCCGAAACTACAACATGTAATATTAGTTTTGTCCGGCTTCATTCGAACTGGAACCTCTGAAAAATGGTCATGAGTCCTTTTCAGCTGAGCTAATGAACTCTATGAGCCTGAGTATTATTAACCTGAGTTTTTATCCAACCTTAACCGAACCGACCCAAATCCAAAATATTATTAAACCAAACCGGACCTGAAATCTACAATGTAACACTCTCAGATGCGGAAAAACCCTAATTAATCCCTAGAAACCTAACTCACCAGACATGACGGAATGAGTGTAGTCATTTTCTTCACGGAGGTACGAAAGCATATCGGGATCGCAACGAGAATCGTCACGGAGCCAGTAGTAATTGTCAACCCTAACGTCACCGAACATCTCCATCACGTGCTCCACTTTCTTCGCCACAGGAGGAGATCTCGATTCCGCCATGTCTCCCGATGCCGTAGAGCGCAAAGAAGCAGAGGAGTAAGAAGAACACAGCCGTGGATTAGATCGGCGGCGAGGAGGAAGAAGAGGAGCGAGGCAAGTGAGAGGAGCAGCGAAGTGGAGAAGACGACGTTGAGGTGCGATAAAGTGGGAGCCAAGGGCAGCAACGAGTCTTCCTCTTATTATCATCTACGGGTTTGGTGTTTATCTAATATCTAGTGAGCGCAAGATTCGCGACGAGTTTGTTAATTAGATGATCGGTTTTTTCCGGTTATCATTATACCAACCCGGTTTACACTAAATTCCACGATTCGAAATCAGTCAATCAGTCATCACATTTTGCTTGATTGTTTTGAGCAAAACCAATACGATTCCAAACAATGCTGTTAATTATTACTTTCAATTTATATTCTTATTAAGTACAATTTTCGTTTAAAAATAAATATCGTGTAAATATTGTTAATTTTATATATCATTTTATTTTTATTGGTTGAAATGTGGTTAGATTTACAGATAATAATATTTTATTTTGAAATTATATAAAATTAAATATTTTTTAATCTGTGTTCAAAAATGGGCAACTAAAATGAAACGGAAGTAGTATATAACTTAATGTTGGCTTCATGAAATTTTCCAGCCACAAACAAACCAGATCATACCGGAGTAAACCGAACAAACATGATAAAATTGGTATTTACCATCATTTACGGGTCTGGTGTTTATCTAGTGAGCGCGATACTCGCGACGAGTTTGTTAGTAGGTGGAGGTGGTCGGTTATTTCCGGTTGATATTATACCAACCTGTAATTTATCACATTTTGCTTGATTGTTTTTGAGCAAAACCAATACGATTTGAAAACAATGCTGTAATTATTACTGAACTTGAGAACGTTGGCTTCATGAAATCTTCCACCCACAAATAACCCTAATCAAACCGGACTAAACCCAACAAACCTGATGAAATAGTCTTTACATACAAAAACAAAGATAAACCTTTTTTTTTGGACAACCAACAAACATAAACCAATATTCAAGAAATCGCTAGGCGGTAACTAGGTGTTCTATAAAGGACTCACGACTAGACGAATTATTCCGAAAATGAATTATTGATTTATTATATTTTATATATATAACATTTCATATTTTAGTTTTTAGATAGAAATATAAAATTCTTGTAATAAATTATCAAAATTAGATATGTAAAACAAAAGAAATTGTAATAACATTACTGTTTAATTTAATATATTTAGAATAATTTAGATAGATTTTAACCGATTTAACTAATTTCGAATAATTTAAATCGATTTGAATTATATAAATTGGTATAAATCGGAATATAGGAAAATCATTTCGGATAAGACCGAGTTGCCGCCTAGACGGGGCCTATGCGCCGCCTAGATCGATTTTTAGAAACTTGAGATAAACCAAAAGGTACATAGTGCATCAAAACCACTAGAATTGACAAAGTGCCATTTACTTTCACTAGAAGATGAAAAAACAATACCTTGAAAGAACATACGGTCAATGGCGCTAACTTCATCAGAACAATAGGAGAGACTCATAATGTAGGATTCATCACAGAAAATAAGGAACACCTGTTTCTCTTCTGTCTCGTTGAAGAACTTCACCTCCCTTCCCTGGTAACCATCAGTGAGGACGAGATCAGATCACACTTTCCAGAAACAGGTCTACAGAAGAATACAGAACACAAGCCAGACAGATTCTACAGCACACAACTAGCTTGTTTCACACATTAGAGATACTTCTAACTCTTATCTTACAAAAGCTACTTGTGTAAGCTCCCGTAAACAAGAAGTTCGTTTCTGTTTTGTTTGGGTAGAGAGACGAGGATCAAAAGGAGCAACTTAAAAAGATAAAAAAAACTTAAGTAAAACAATGCTCATGCCAACCACAATGTAATTTGAGCATTGGGAATATCTTCAGGAAAGCAATTATCATTTTTGTCATTCCATATATCATTGTGACCATAATATCTAAGACACTCACCAAGGACACGATACAGTTCTATAGTACAAGACTTCCACGATTGTGGAAGCTTTTAACAAAATAGGTAAAATATAGATACATGTTTAATATATAAAAGAATATATACTGAATTTGCAAAGTACATTTGGATGGAAATGAGAAACATGACTCTTTTTTAGTACCATGGAGCCTTCTCACTTCTCAGCAACAGAACCAAAACCACAGATAACAATAAACGTGTAAGAAAAAAGAGATACGTGCATCTCAAGGAAATAAAGAGACCTTTAAAACCTGGTACTCTTCAACCTCCCCCACCACTTCATCTTCACCCTCTCCGCTGAACCACCACTTTCTTCACTCCCAAGTTTGCCAAGTATCAGCTTCGTTTCCCTTAGTCTCCCTCCATAATCCTTCTTCCATGCTTCAAACATCTGTTTCAACCTTCTTAGCTCCCTCTCCGGATCCAAGTTTGCTTCCACCTGACCAGACTTCACTTCCATCAAGAACTTTGTGTCATCACCAAACACCTGAGCTCTTTGTCCGAACTCCTCTGCTAACCGGCTTATCACGCTTAACCCCACACCTACACTTCTTGTTCTCCCATGTGTCCTGAAATCACCACTTCCTGATAAATCCGTTGCATCGCTTGCGTTAACCGATGCATCAGAGTTTCTTGCAGAGTCCTCCACCTCTAGGCTTTTCTTTGCAATGGAAAGACTTGACTGCAATGATCTCATTTGCTTTTGCCAAATCTCTTCCATTGATTTCATCTTTGTTTCGTATTCAGACCACCGGTTGTCATACTGCTGGAGTTTTTGTCGGAGAATATCGTTCTCCTCTTCTTTCTCACGAAGTGCAGCTTCGCTTTTCAGAACCCTGCGCTGAAGTTCTGAAAGTACTGATGCCTTCACTAGTACCTCGTCCGAATCATTTCTCTGCGTAAACAAATCAGTTTACATGTCAAGCAATGTTTATTTATAAGTTATAACCTTAATGAGATGCAAGCAAATAATGGAGAAGTTTGTTAGGACCTTGGCGCCTCCAGATTTTAGCCAACCAACATCCCCAGCGCATCTTCTAACCAGCTCGCCACGAATTGCTGCAAGTAAATGAAGATTTTAGCAGTTCTTGATGAAACTTTTAACATCAAATACGTTTAATTAACCATTTTTACCTGACTGTATTACAACCGATGCATTAACCGTGGCATTATACTGCCTCTTAGCAATCCTTCTCTTAACATGGCTTTGTATAGCAGCAGAAGCTCTATGTCTCCGAAGTAACTCTGTGTATTCCTTTCTTACCTTTTCTCCACGAACAACTGAAACAAAAGGATGTATGAAAGCTCAAGTTAAGCTGAAACTGTCTCCACTTTAAACAGATACACAAACCAAAATATTGGAATGAGAGAAGGAGTAATACATGATTGAAGAACGGTAACTCTTCTTTTATGCTCTCTTAGACGACTCCGTGCCTGGTGCCCTCTAAAACAGCTTTGGAGACGTAAGATCCCATGAAGAGTGCGATTTCTTGTATCTTCAAGAACCCCTATCTGCAAAGGTGAAGTAAGAGTTTCTAATTTGTGGCCCTTCTAGAGAAATTCAAGACATCAGACAACTAGCTATAGTACCTGGCCGGTTCTGAAAAACAGTTTTGTGTAACCGACTTGATACATCTCTGGCAAGATGTTGAACTGATGAAGAATTGCGACAGAAACACTTAGCGGATCTTCTGCTGCAATGCTCTCCAGCAGAAGGAAACCATACCTGAAGTGTGACAAGAGAAACAACATGAATGTTTTGATTGTTTAACAATATTGCAAAACTATGAAAGTGCCGCTACAGAATACTGATGGGAGCTTGTCACCTTCGGGCAAATTTCTGATGAGACATTCTGGTAGGAAATCCAGACCGGGAAATTCTAACCACCTCTAGGACGCCACAACATCTTAGCTGCTGTAAGACAAGCCCTTGCTCATACAATCCCGGAGACTGAACATTGTTTGGCTTTATGCAGCGAATGAAATGTGGGGTCGTGTTCCCTAGACGTTGCATCAATTGGAAAAGTTGATCCTGAAAAATGTATCCAGGCATGGTCACTAACTAGATACCATAAGATGATGGGATGTCTCCTGAATAGAAGAAAGCTGTGTTTAAAAGGCAAACGTGACATACCTTAAATTTAGTTGCTACACTAAGTCGCTGGGAATCAGCTCCACCTGCTTTGTATAAAGGACCAACAACAGGTTTTTCAGAATGAATGAGCATACTAGACGCAAAGGCTTGGGGAAGGTGGCAAGAGCAAGATGACAGAAGCTTGATAGAATCTGAATGCAGCAAATCTCGGTTCTTCTCTAGAAATCCAGTTGTCTCATACGTAACCTGAGTTTGAAAAGCAAGTAAGAATTGGCATCATGAAGGAATCATTGATGAAGACTAGATTCATGTTTTAGTTTGGATTTGTAAACATCAGAAATGAACCTACAGACCCAACAACATAACAAGCCTTATGTTCTGTAAAACAGTGCCACTGAGTTTTCTAAAGCTTATTACCTCTCCAGCATAATGAGAAACCGTAAAATTCTTCCCTCGATCTCTTCTAAAACATGAATTAGCACTTAGGTGTTCCTTAAGCTTGTTGGCAAGTGTCAAATCTGTGCCATTCGGAAATGTGGATTCCTCATCAAGAAGAGAGAGCAGACCTAATGGTTTCTGCACAGAAGTGATACTTACCTGTCTTAGAACATAGAAGACATGCTTTGGAAAACAAAATAAATATGTTCCAACACAATACATCGCAAAGATTGCGCCAAACCTCATAACATATATACCCATATGTAGCAATTGATGGTATCAGATTAGTTATCACATTACCTTTTCAAAGAGACTGAGGCAATTTTGGTTGTCCTCAAAATCAACCCTTGTCCAGTCAATGCCATCTTGGATATATTCCTGGAAGAGCAGAAAAACATATTAAGCCCTAAGAACTAGATAGATTGTCTGTCACGTGAATCCTCTGTCTAGATATACTACAAGAACCCACAGCAGAAAGGGGTAACTTTACCTCCTGCTCCAGCTTGAATAGATGACGGTTAAAGTGTTGCTGCAATCTCTCATTTGCATAATTTATACAGAACTGTTCAAAACTATTCTTCTGCAACATGTGAAGTTATTATTCAGCAACATTGACATTGGTGCACAACTTTAAACAGAAGATGCATACACTAAACAATTTTCTAATAAAATCTATGCCAGTTCTTTCTCATCATGGAGTGTGGATACATCCACAAGTTGAGATTTTAGAAAGATAAGGTCAAATATCAATGGAGAAAATACGGGAAAATAGTCCCTAAGCATTCAGATTTTCAGCAGACAGATAACTTAGAGAAAGGGTATTATGAAAATTAACTGTCACCCTTCTAATGAAAGTTCCCCCAGGTCCTCATGAATCATGATATTTCCCAACGTTTTAATTGGTTGTCATGATTTAGTAATTTAACTTTGATCTGAATATGTAATGTATAGATAGCTTCCGTAAGTTCATGCAGAAAAGAAAAAGAGAGTAAAAGAAGCATACATTGAATGATTCAAAGCCATAGATATCCAGAATACTGATGGATCTGCCAGTCCTCCTTTTTCCCACCGCAAGAGATTTGTTTATCTGTTCAACTAGCCAGTCAAATAGGCAGGCATAGATTGACTTTGATAAAGCATCTCTTCCATCAATGGCCTGAAATTAAATTTATAGAATCTCAGCCCACAAAGGAATAAACCAGTCATTAACTTCAGAAGGAATGCTCAGTACCGCAGGCTTGATGCCAAATAAAAAAGAAGCATAAATCATGATTACAGGGTGGAAAACAACACTACTCAGAATACACTTGAGACCACAAACAAACAAACAAACAAAAAAGCTTAATGCAAGCGATTCTTTATAAACGGCCTACCTGCGATAGTGTTAGCTTCTGTACAATAGTATCATTTCTAACTTTCATATTACGCTTCGATAGAGCTAGCTTGAGCTCATTGATGTTGCACCCAATCAAGTTAGCAACAGTTGACAAACCTGAAGAAAAAACAAAATAAGTACAGCACGTAAGTTAGCTTACTTGTGCACCTAGCCAGATGAGCCGCAAATATTAACCAGCAAACTTGAAATAACCAAAACCATTCTCCAAGAGAAGGACACAGAAACTAAAGGTGACATTTTCGCACACCATATATATAAAAGCAGAGTAACTTCAACAAAGAAACTATCAGTATCTAAAGACTGAAGAGCCTTACTTTCATCTTCCACAGGTTCAACGTGGTTTTCATTGTCAATAACGGTGAAAGAAACATTTCCCAGCCATAGTACTGCTGCAAGCATTGCAAATACGCTTTCTTGATCTTCTTTACTAACGTGCACAATATCTAGAGCTTCCTGTAACAGCAAGTTTTTTCAATCAAACAATCAAATTAATGTCTGAACCATTCAATAGAAAGAAAGAACAAATAAAATTGACTGACTGATGTTTACCGTAACAGCTTGAAAACGTTCAGCGTCATCAACTCCGTTAATTGAATAACAATTGCTCTGTTGCATATATTTATACTCTTTTGCGCTTCTCAAATTTAGCTTCTCTGATTTGACAATGAGTGAAATAAAAACTTCAGATATATAATAGTGTCCCCCGAGTTAGTCAGTAACTATATATTCATATATGAAGAGTTCTATATCACAGAAATGGACCTAGAAAGTCTATACACTAAACTAATACGTTGAACATTTTGACTTGCAAGGGATGCAAGTCAAGAATTTTTTCAAAGAGAATTGTTATAAGCTGTTTATAGAATTCAGATTTTACAAATCATACCTCTAAGCGTAGGTGAAGCCCCAGCACAAAGCTGATAAAATATATGATAAGACCTTTCTCCTTCCGCACATTGAACCACTCTAGACTATTAAAATGTGTCAGAATTACTCCAAGGTTACCAAACCATGTTTCGAAGCAGCTAAGATAATATAGAGGAACTTACCTTTTCTAGTAAAACTGCAAAATTTAACAGAAAAAAATCTAAGTTAGCATTTGTATAATAAAAAATAACAAACATTGTGACGCAGCAACTAAAAGGACTATGCTTACATGTTTGGACTTTAGCACCGGAAATTTTTCCTGTTTCACTAAAATGAATCTCTATAAGCTTTCCCTGTCAAATTTAACATCAAATAAATATTATGAGACAAGCAGAGGCCCAAAACATTAAAAGACACCGAGTATAAAAGGATAAAAAGTATGCATAATGTGCTTACAAAACGACTAGAATTATCGTTTCTTAATGTTTTTGCATTTCCAAATGCTTCCAAGATGGGATTAGTTTTCAATATCTCATACTCGATCCCACTTCCACCTCCAAGAGCAGCTAAGTATTGCATTGCTATCTTTGCTGTCTCAGTTTTCCCTGCTCCACTCTCTCCACTGTAAAAAAAAAAAGAAATCTAGTGATAAGAAAACACTTACAAATGCACAAAGATTTAATCCTATCATACCAGCCAAGCGAATATAGAAACTTGTAAGCTTCACACATGCGCTTACTTTTACTGAAGTTGTAGTCACAATTAACTTTATAAGAGGCAATTTCAACTAACCTTATAATGATGGATTGGTTAACTTCATCTGTAACGGAAAAAGAAACACAATAAGAATGAAACCATAGGGTGCAATAAGTTAAACAATTAACAAATAAAGAAACATGAACCCACCTCGTATCATTTCACGGATTGCTGTATCTGCAATAGCATATACATGAGGGCTCTCATTTGATCTTTTCCTGTATGCTTCAATGTTGCCATTGCCATATAAAGGAACCTCTTTGAAGGGATTCACAGCCACCAGAACAGGCCCTGCTTTCGTCTAGCACCATAAAGAAAAAATCAGAAAGCCAACAATAAAATTTACTCTAGTATTCAGGGAAGAGACTGTCAACATGACACACACACACACACACAAGAAAAAAAACTAAAAATTAGCACAAAAGGCTTACATATATCATGTCTTGGTTGTACCTATACTCAAGGTTGTACAACACAGCTGGTTCATTTAAGTAACTTAGTTGCATGAGATCGTCTACTCCATCAAGAATATCAGGATTTGCAGGTACTAGAGTCTCTGATACGACTTTTAAAACCTGTTAAATCAAGTTGCAGTAAATAGATTCCGATCAAACACTAAAAGTAGTAATCAACCTCTACTTCAGGGAATCAAAAAGATTCACTTACATTTCCCTCAGGTAGTTTAACAACAGACTCTTCTCCTGAAGTTGACAACACCTTCCCCAGCTCCCAGTTACCATTTGGAAGCTGGACCCAAAATTGCAATACCTGAAAATAATGTTTGAAAGAATATCTGTTTCAACTTTTCATGCAACAAACGACCAAACCAGAATCAACCTTAAGCTTAAGCATACCTTTTTCCGAGCATACACGCTTGTGTCGCTCCACCTGCGATCAGTACCCTGAGGTAAGGACACAACTGGTTCTCCATCAACAATTGAAGACCTCTCACCATTTGAAACGCTATAGGGTGAATCCTCATTACCATTATCCACTCCCCCAACAGAATCTCCAGTTCCATTAAACCCATTCTTCAAGTGAACATTTCTTGGAATAATCAAATCAGTCACAGAAACACTTGAGCCAGAGAGTGGTGGTGAGCCAAGAAATCTATAATCTGCCGGCATGGATTTAAGTGACTGAACAGATGGTTTAACCTTGTGAGACATTTTTCCTGTAAAAGAGAGGGAGAGAGAGAGAGCTATTTAGTTCAAAAGAAACGAGACCAGAAAGACAAAAGTGCTTGTGGTTTGCTTTCAGAAGAAGACATAGACCAAAGTTTATAGTACAACAGAACAATAGAGAGGGACCATACGAAAGTGATGTGTGTTAAGTCCCTATTACGTACAGTTCCACAACCAAGCAAAAAAAATGGAAAAGAATGTAAAGATTAGGCAATCTATGGGAATAATCTAAAGTGAAATACAGAGACTTTCTGGTTCCCCTGTCTAAATTAAGTAACAGCAATGCAAGATCCAATGGATTCACCAAAAGAGCTCACGCTTATACTAAGGCTTGTTATTACAGAGATTTTGATCTAATGAGATCTACAACCAAAACAAGTTCAGACTGAATCTCACATCATGATTTCTTAAAAGGGAAAAAAGAACCACTCTCTTTAGTACAAGACCGCTTCCACATATACAAATGTTGTTTTCTTGATTTCATCAGAGAAGATGAATAAGAGTAGAGATTTAAAGTTGTGAAATTAGTTACCTTTTTAAAACTAAAAATTAGAAAACCAAATCAGGAACCACTGTGAGACTTGAGATTCACAAGAATTTGATTTCCCCGATGAGATCGATCTTGGACATAGACACAAACATTCACAACTCAGGAAACTATGAAAATTAAAGAATGAATGAATATAAGAGGAGACACTTTGGGGGTTTACAGTAACAATGGTGAGTGAGAAAATCTGAGAGGAGAGCAGAAAAATTGGAGAGAAAATCGGGAAGCAGAAGAAGAAGAAGAAGAAGAAGACGCAACTTCTTTTTCTCTCCTTTTAGTAAAACTGTTTTCTTTGTGTTAATTTGATTTTCTCTTTTTTTAATTAAAGTCAGTCATCCGACAGTGTTGAATGTCTTTTTTTTGGCCACCACCACCACCACCCAGTGGAATTTTCAGCACCTCACGTGGTGTAAATTCCCATTTTACCCTTTATATTTTCTTAAACCGACTTTTTGTTTTGTTTTCCAAATTATGTGATCACAATGTTTAATGATGATATTTTCCTGAGTTAATGATTTTTCAAAAATTTAAATCATACTAAACGGAACTATTAATTTGAATTTTTAATTACTCCTTACAAATGATCGACCTATTAGTTGTATTAAATGATAATCAGTATTATTATATCTAATATTTAATCAGTTCAAATTCAGGAAAATTCCATCTTTTATTTATAGATTAAGAAATTTAGAGAAGGGGGTCAAACTAAATCTAATATAAGTCTACCAATTAAAAAAATATAATTGGTCCATGTTTCAGTCACATCTTCCATTTATGTAGTCAACTATAAATATAAATATGTACAACCTGAGCATATCTTAGTTTATATTCGTTTCAATCTTATTAAAACTTCGGCTATTTGTCAACAAGATAATAATAACTGGTAGTTAGCTAGTACTATGCTGAAAGGAATTTCTATCTTTTTTTGGTGCCAAAAGAGCATTAAGATCATGATAAAGACTGATGCAGACGCCAAAGTGTTTTGTTTCAGTACATTTTAGGAAAAACATTGACACTCTCAATCTCTGCAATGAACAGAGACGGCCCTTGGGCAAGCCAATGAAATCCATGCTTGCGGCCAATTCATTTATAAATATATTTTGGCCACAAAATTGTAAAAAGTTGTCTTAGTCTAGTGGTCTTAGGTAAAGGTTATGAGCTTGGTGTAAACAACTTGGGTTCACATCTCCTTTGGTACATACTTTTTCTTTTTTTTTTCTGTTTTGAAAAGTGGCCACTTTCTTTTTTACTTGCAGCCCTCTAAAATCTAGGACCGGCTCTGGCAATGAATAGGTCTATCCAACCTACATTGTGTTATAGAAGCTGATTAAAAGTTTGGGTTAGTTACTAAAGTTTTTGATGGTACAGTTAAAACTACTAAAATGAATTTATTTAGTCAGGTCATCTCTTATAGCTATAGATTAGTAGTAAGGAACTGACGGCAGAAAAGCTCCATCTTCTCTCATCGCCTCCGATTAAAAGCGTTGTTATCTGACCGACGTCCGTGGGCTTTCTCAGCCACAATGTCGGTCGGATTTTGTTTCTTTTGTTGTTTATTCCTCTCTTTTGTCTGTACAAATCTTTTTGATCAAGCTTTGAAATTTTTAATTTCAGTTTTAGATCTGAATCGATTCTCTGAGAGTGGTTATTGGGGTTAATAGGTTGGTTGCTTGTCTATTCTGAAGCCTCGCATCTTTGTTGTTGTTGTTGTTGTTGTTGTTGTTTATCTTTGGTTTTAGGCTTTCAGACATGAGTTCTAGGTTTCTAGATCTACTCCTCCTCTCTTCCTGGTTTGATCCTCTCTGGTTTCGCGGGTGTTTTTGTTAGCTCTAATGGTGAAGAACTCGGGGTTAGGAGGGAGGCTCATCCTTGGAATCGTTGCATCGGTTTGGTTACCTCTTTGGCGGGTTTTTCTTTTGTGTTTGCAGATGCTTCTGCCTTCTTTCTTTGGATGTGGATCTCGTGCTCTTTATCATCTTGTCGCTTGGAAGTCGTCAGGTAAAAGAAAGGTCCTCTCCGAGCTTCCTTAGATTTCCACTTTTGTTTGGCTCATGGCTCCTTCAGTGGGTTAGTGTGGTGTGGAGAATTAATAAGAGTGTCTCCTTCAATAATTTCGATGGTGTATGATGGTGTTTTTTCGTATCCTCTTTAACCCTTTTGTTCTTAGCTGTTTAGGTGTTGTTTATATTGGATCTAAATTGTATTCTTAATTCTTAGCTTGTATGTTTAGTTATGGTTTCTGGGGACTTGTTTTTCGTCCGCCGGCTTAGGGGGGCTTATTGAATTAGGGATTTGAGAAATATTTGAGGGTTTTAGTTCTTGTGTAACTTGGTGGGGTTTTAAGATTTTGATGGAGATTTTGATATGAAATTTGGTAGAATTTTAAAACAAATAACAAAAAGCCAATTTGGTAAAATCTTTTTTTTTTATAATATTTTCCAAAACGCCATTCAGATCGAATGGCTTACTCATTATCAATATCAAAGTTAGCTTATTAATTATACAATATGGTGTAATAAGTTTGTGGTCGAAAAATGATAAAATTTGGGCATTTGAACGTTGATGCCGCTTGATTGGAGTTGTTGGAGATGGTTGTGGATGAAGCTTACGGAATCGAAAGCGTCGGGGTCGTCGTGAGTAGTGTGATCAAGATTCGTGAAGTCTATGACTGGGATGAATGGGAGGTGAGATGAGGCTGGATCTGATATTGGTGGATTAGGGATAAGATTTGTGTGTTCTTCGAGGAACCCTAGGTTGTAGAGGGGACATAAGGGATCAGCGGTGGAGGAGATGGAGATTGTGATGGTTTGATTGCATTGGTAGCAGAAGAATATCTTGTCTGTCTCAGCCACTGCAACAGAGGATTTGGTTGATTTTCCGCCGGTTGACATGATCGGAATATGGGAATCTTAGGAATGTTTGGAGACGAGAAGATGGAAGGAGAGGAGAGAGAAAGGAGTTCAATCGAATCTCTTTATGTGTTGCCATACGGTTTAGATCCGAGCCAAACATACCGAACCGAAATCGAACTAAACCATAATTTTCTCGGTTTAATTTGATAGATTTTTATTGTTCGAATGAACCGAAAATATCAATCTACCTGGCCCAAGTCAAACCCGTAAACCCGAGATCCGAATTGAAAATCATCTAGTAATTTGAGTTAAAGAATATCGAATATCCAAATGAGTTTGAACTAGATACGATTAGAGCGTTTTCCTCCTATCACCCGCAGGTGATAGCAATTTTTAGTGTTTCACAAAAATCATAGAAAAAGTTGTAAATTGCTTTAAATCATTTCTAACAAAAATAAAAGTCGGTTATAGTTAGTATTTGCGGTCGTGGATGGGTAAAAAATATGTAAAAAACTATATAAAATAAAAATATTTAATTAATTTTAAACTTAAATATTATAAATAGTAATATATATTTTTGTCACACAAATAGTAATATATATTATATTTAGTTTATGCTATAAAATGTTAAAACAAAAATATTTGCTATAATTTTAAGACATTAATATATATAGCCAAGAATTTTAAATTTAATACTATGATTATATATATATATATATATATATATATATATATATTTGTATTTATATTTTGTTATAATATATCATTTTAAATATTTTATAATTTTAATATTTATAATTTTAATATTTATTATTAAAACATTGTTACATTTAGTAGTCAACAAATCATAATTATCAAGTAAATGTAACAATTTTAATTGTTGTATGAGTTATATAAATCGCTTAATAACGCTTTAAACTGCATCTACAAACTTCCACACCAACAGTGACAATTGCTACATTTACACCATTCATACCCTAACTATCTGAATTAAATTGGATATTCAATTTGATCGGTTAAGTTGATATTCAAAATAATTCAAATTATCTAAAACTATACTAGACCTTGGTGTGTTTTGTTTACTTGAAATTCAATTTTATTTTTATATATTTGTGTTAGTTCTATTATAAATAAAAATTTAGATAGAAAATATGTTAATATTTTATATATTTTTGAATCTTTAATATAAAGTTCAGATATTTAGTCATCTGAAAATACATGAAAACGAATCTTAACAATTTGAACCCAAACTAAATGTATAACAATATTTAAAAAGATAGTAGATCTCTAAAAAAAAAAACTAATATTACAAAATAGCTTCCCTCTCTTCTCTAGAGAGAGTTAGCTTCTCTCTCTCCCTCTTACCTTTCAGAGGGAAAGAGACTATTTTTTTTGTTTTTGATCTGAATATTTTGATTTTTAGATCGAACTGAATTTTTCGTTAGGCGGATTTCTCTTCGCATAGGCGATTTTGAAGTGCTTTCAACTTTATAATAGAGCTTTACTTCATTTTTGTCTTTTATCTCTCGTTATGAGTTGATTTAATAAGTCTGATCTAGTTTTTGATCGGAAACCTTTTCAGCTTCTACTCTCTTTTCAAATCTTCTTATCCTATCTGTTTTTTAAGAGCTGAATCTCTATTGCTGGTCATGCTTGATCTACATCTTTAACGAAATCAATCTTTGCTATTAGATGTTAAACAAAGTATTCTTAAGAGATAAAGATCCAAGTTTTACATGATTGTCTTCATGATTTGGTTTAGTCTAAGCTTGTTCTTTCAAGAGTTTCAACAATGACTGAATTGGAATCAGTTGAAGCTTTTTGGTGGATTCATATCCAACATGGATGAAGAGGATCTTTGAAGACAAAGGAGATTAAAGAGTGAAGCAATCAAATGGAATCATAATCTATGTTGATTTTCAGAGTCGGGAAGCGTCATTCCCACCGGTGTTGGTGACCTTTCGCGCTGGCAACTGGGGGTAAAATTTAACATCAGGGCTCTCCCAGCGTCCGGTGACCGATGCGTAATCCGGCCGATAATGTAGGTTGTTACAAACACTCGCCGCTAGTCTGAATTCACCTCGGTGGGGATCAAGAAACACCGGATTATTCAAAATAAATATATATGTATATATATATATATGTATATATATATAATTAGGGTTTTCAGGGGTTTAAATTATGTATTGTGCTTAACTTTGATTCATTTGTAATACTGTGGGCTTATAAAAGTTAAAAGTTGACAAAAAAAAAGGATCTCTAAACAGAAATATCCGAACTCGGAACGTTAGGCGAGGACTTTTCAGTCATGGGCTATATAGGCTTGGTCCAATAAAGATTTGTAGTTATCAAGGTGTTTTGTTAATATCTAATAGTATGAGGCTAAATTGAAAGAATCGAAAAGTAGTAGACATTTAAGGGAAAAAAGTCATCACCTAGCTTTCATTCCTATGGCCACACAAATCCTTTTTATTTTGAATCAAGTGAACATCATCATCTTCCACTGAATCAAAAGTAGGAGGAAGAAGCAATGGATTGTATCGTCTCCAGCTCGACGGTTCTTATCCGTTCAAATCTCAATCCAATCCGTTCAGCTTCCGTCAAACCTCTGAGCTCAGTACAGGTCGCATCCTTCGCTGCTAACCGCCACGTACTCTCGTTCAAGTCCGATCTTAAAAGAACCAGAACACTCTCCACTACGACGATAAGATGTGGTGGAATCAAGGAGATCGGAGAGAGTGAGTTCACCAGTACGGTTCTTGAATCGGACCGGCCGGTTCTGGTTAATTTCGTCGCCACGTGGTGCGGTCCCTGCAAGTTGGTCTATCCCGCTACCGAAGCCTTATCACAGGTCTCTTATAGCTATAACTATTCAATCAGGATTTTCGCGGTCCTATTTAATCAGGATTATTCAATCAGTATTTTCAGGGTCCTATTTAATCAGGATTTTCGCGGTTCTATTCAATCAGGATTTTCGCGGTCCTATTTAATCAGGATTATTCAATCAGTATTTTCGTGGGTCCAATTTAATCAGGATTTTCGGGGTTCTATTCAATCAGGATTTTCGCGGTCCTATTTAATCAGGATTATTCAATCAGGATTTTCGGGGTCCAATTTAATCAGGATTTTCGCGGTCCTAAATTGAGATTTGTTTACATGTTTCTTAAAATCTTTTTGACATTTTTTTCTTGCTGCAGGAGTATGGTGACAGGTTGATGATTGTGAAGATTGATCACGACGCGAATCCGAAGTTGATAGCAGAGTACAAGGTTTATGGTTTGCCGCATTTTATACTCTTCAAGGACGGTAAGGAAGTTGCAGGTAGCAGAAGGGAAGGTGCTATTACAAAGGCCAAGCTTAAGGAGTATATTGATGGTCTCTTGACCTCTATATCTGTTGCTTAATCGTCTCTCCACTGGTATTTCCTCTGTCTCAAACCACATTGTTTGTTATGTAAAACACAATGTCTTTTAGTTGTGAATCTTCATCATCGGTTTGTTACCAAATGTGTAAATCTAGAAACAGACTTTTATTAATACAAGAGTTTGAGATTTGTGCATTGTTGAACTCGTTTACTAATAGAGAAAAAAACTAATATGTTAGTTGTGTGACAAAATAATCAAATACCACGTCAAGTTTCATTGGTCATTCCACTTAATAAGCTAGTTTTTAGGTAGGTTATACCTTTAGATTTTAGATGACTTTGGTTATGGGCTAATTGTGAAGCAAAAGTATTCTAAATGATACAAATATATATTGAATGGCATCAGTTTGGTCTTTGTCGACATTTAGTTGGTGATGAGCGGAAGAGAAAAAAGTGAAATGGAAAGATTCAGAGTTTATACTAGCCGCAGTGATTACCTTTCACCAAGGTGTTACTGTCTAGAGGATGCAAGTATTGTTATGTCTCAGATCGGTTATGAGACAACCAATACCATATACATTGGTTCTTCTATTTCTAAGCTAGTTTTTAGGTAGGTTATACCTTTAAAATTTACATGGGTTTGGTTATTGACTGATTGTGAGGCAAAGTTATACTAAATCATGCAAATGTGAATCAAAGACTTTGAAGCTAGACTGATTGTGAGCCAGCATAGACATTTTTGTGGAGCAAAAAACATTATGACGGATAAGTTTACACGAGTTGTTCGAAACTCTCATTATGTTGTAGTTTATGTTGATTATGTTCCACTGATTTGGCTCTTAGATGGGTTTGGTTATAGATTGATTGTGAGGCAAAATTATACAACTGTGAATCAATGACTTTGAGTTAGACTAAAGCATACAGATGGAACTAGCATAGACATTTTTTAGAGCAAAAAATACAATGACAGACAAGTTTACATGAGGTGTTCGAAGTTCTCATTCTGTTATAGTTTATGTTGATTATATCCCGCCGATTTAGCTATAACAGCTAAATTGGTGTCTAGTATAGTTATTGTTGGTAAAAGAAAAAAAAAAGAGGTAAGACTTTCATACATAAGCATGACTAGTCATTGCATTGATGAACTTGTTTATGACATTTTGTTTGCATCTAAGTTCATTTGGCAGGTAAAAGAAAGGAACAGAAAAAGCAAACTCCACTTGATGCAAATTAGAAAACTCTGCTTGGATTTATTGGAAATGAATCAGTTAAAAAAGAAATCAACATTAAAGACTCTTTTTTTTGTTACAGTTTCCATTCTTCATCATCTTCTCCTCTTCTCGCCTGCAGATTCTCACATCTTGTTGGCTTATTCCCTTGAAAAAAGCAACCAAGCACCAACACCTAAGCAAAAACCCAACGTCTAAACTTTTCTTGAAAAATCTCAAACCTCCTTGACATAGGTCTCTCCACTTCCTCCAATAACAGCATCATCTGGGATGTAACGTCTCCAAAACGGATGCTCCTTCCACACTCTTCCCATCTCTTCAATAGGAACTCCTTTAGTCTCCGGCAACAAGAAGTAGATGAAGATGGTCATGATCAAAACCATTCCTCCAAAGAAGTAGAAGAGACCAAACTTCATGTGGCAAAGCATTGTTAGGAAGAATTGTCCAATGAGGAAAGTGAAAAACATGTTGACAGAAACATTGATGGCTTGTCCTGCTGGTCTTACTTCCAATGGACAGATCTCACTTGGTACTAACCATCCTAATGGACCCCATGACCATGCAAACCCTGCAACGTATATGCATATGAAAGCTAGAACCCAATCTGCTGTTGCAGGTGTCAAGGTCCCAGATCCTGTTGTTCCAAACTTAGCACCAATCAAGGAACCAACAATGATCTACATAATAACACATCAAACAATACATGTTAAGGTAGGCAAGCATCATTACAGAACCTAAAGCTGTTTTGTTTTGTTCTTGTTTTACCTGGCAAATGATCATTTGGATGCCACCTTCAAGGAAGAGGATCCTTCTTCCATACCTATCAACCGCATAGATGGAGACAAGGGTAGAGACAACATTGACCACACCGGTAATAACCGCGGAGATGAGCGAGGCATCATCTGCGAAACCAAGAGTTTTGAACAGAACAGGAGCGTAGAACATGATCACATTGATACCAGTGAACTGTTGGAAGAAAGGAATCGCGGAACAGAACACAAGTGCTGGTCTGTATTTAGCTTCTTGGAAGATGTTCTTCCATGGATTCTCCACTTTCTTAGCAGCCTCACAAGCATCACAAAGATCTTGAAACTCCTCGTCCACATTATCAGCTCCACGGATCTTCTGCAACATCTCTCTCGCTTGTTCATACTTGCCTCTCTCGAGCATTGAGTTTGGTGTATCAGGCAATACAAAAGATCCTATAACCATTACAACTGCTGGAACTGCAGCTAGACCTAAAGACACTCTCCAACCATTCCTAGCCATTTGAGCTGTTCCATAGTTGATAAGGTTTGCTATCAAGATTCCAATAGTAATCGCCATTTGAAATCCTATGTTGAGCGCTCCTCTGATCTTGGCAGGAGCCATCTCTGAGAGGTAAACCGGCGTAGACTGTAAAAAGAAAGATATCAGCCATAAAGAACCAAACCAAGACCCAAAAAAAAACTAAACAGAACCACATGAGAAACATGTTGACTCACCTGATTAGCGAACCCAACACCTACTCCAAGCAACAATCTACCAATGATGAGCATAGCAACATTCGTGGCAAATGCGTTGAATAGAGAACCTATTAGGAACGCAACGCCACCAACAAACATGGAGATTTTGCGTCCGTACTTCCTTGTGACAGCTGAAGCTGCAAAGGAAGACACAAGGGCCGCGAGGTAGAGTGAGGAAGTGAACAACTGGAGTAACTGGTTGTCGAATTTGCAGTAAGCAGTTTCGCGCCTAGCATTGTGCATTTGCCTATCAACCTCAGGGAAAAATTTGCTCAGAAACTCCTCCATTGATGTTACTCCTCCTGCAAAATAAATCACATTACATTAACTGGAATTTTTGAACGAAACCAAACCAAAAACCGAACAAGAACTTGCTAACTAAATAGTTAAACATTTTTCAATAAAGTTCAAGTTAATATAGAAATATTAAAACACTTTTTATGTTGAAACAACAAAATCTTGCTAAAACATTACTCCTTGTGTTATAAAAAGACACATGTTTTTGAAAAAAACATTTGTTTCAAAAAGATGTATTTTTATTCTTTCTATGCATTTTTTGCTACCTACTAATGAAAAATTGTGAACTTCAAAACCATTAATTGCATTTCTTGAAATTTTATTGGTTTAGAAATATAAAAATTTAGGTCTATCTTACAGTATTTCTCTAAAACATTTATTATTTAGAAGGAGATGGAGTATATATTATAAAACATTATATATTAAGTTGCATGTTGGAAACGAGCTATAAAACTAAAAAACGAGTGTTCACTCCTAGAAAAAAAAGAGGAGGGTTGAGTTTACAGACCTGAGATTCCAAGGTCATAACCGAAAAGGAGGCCTCCCATGGCGGCCACGATACATGTCATGATGACAAAACCGGTGACTCCGCCTTCATAACTTCCTCCTCCACCACCCTCTGATACAAATGCTCCTCCAGCCATTATTACGTTATTGTTGACTTATTAGTTAGTTAGTTATTACTTATTGCCTTTTGCTTTGTTTATTCAAACAAAAACTTAAGAGCTTCTGATCCAAAACTGAAGAGCTTGTGAGCTTCTTATATACAAGATTTTTAGTGATCTATTATTAGGTATGGATTGTGATATGAGGTGTTTGAGATTTAACTTGGCTTACGAATAGGGGAAGTGGCTTTGTTTTTTAATTATGTTCTTTAAACCCTACTTTAGTGGATACTTGACTGTCTTTTTAAGACTGTTTCTTTTGTATTTTTCAGACAACTTTTGCTCTTATTTGTTTTATTACAAAAGACTGTAATAGATAAGTAAAAAACAGTACCTAACCAAAAATAGAATCTTGTAATGAAAAACTGATAATTGGATTTTAATGTGATAAATGACTAGATACATAAAGTTTATGGAATTTTTGACTTTTTTTATTAAAGTTTCTTTTTTTTTGGGGGGGGGGGGGTTTAATTTATTTTTATTTGGTTTTAACCAAACAATTCCGTGATAAATCTGGTTTAGAATCTCATACCGAATGTTATATATTGATTAAACTGAGAAGTTGAACCCTACTGACTATGTTCTCTAGACCCTATTTTATTGGGGGCTTCACTGCCTTAATAGACCGTTTCTTTTGTTTTTAAGACAATTTATGTTCTTGTTTCATTAATTTTGTATTATTACATAAGACCGTAAGATATAATAAGAAAACAGTACGTACCCGAAAATTGATAATTGGATTTGAATGTGATTAATAATTGGATGAATATCTGTGGAAGTTGTAACTTGTAAGAAAGCAAAATCTATATGAAGTTGTTTCCGGTTAGGTTGGTTCCTAGCTAATTTAAACAGGTTAGTTGATGCCGTCTAGAGGTCATTGATCCAAACAACATTGAAGAAAAACATGTCCCAAGATTGAAGAAAAGTAAACCTCAACACTACATAGCTTGTCATCATTACCATGACGTATATTTTCTACTCCCTCAATCAAAATAAGTGATTTTTAAAGTTTTTCTACACCGATTAACAAATTATAAATTTTTATTTATTTTTTTTCGTTTGATTACAAATAATAATAATTACAATTAATTCAATCAATAAAAAATTCATACTACATACAACTATAAAATAATGTATCTTTTTCATCAAAATACATACAAAAAATAACTATAAAAATTTCATTAAAAAGATAAAAGATAATTTTAACTTTACTATATATATAAATATAAATATAAATAATTATCAAAATAAACAAAAATAAAAATAAGCTTATTATTATTTTAATAGATTTATCAATTTGAATTTTTTTCTTTTTTTGAACCTTTTCAAGGTTCTTCTTTTTTGATTTTTTAAATTTGAAATCCATTTTTTTGTGAAACTATTAATTTTTAGAAAGTATTTATTCGTGATCAAATGTGAGTGTCATGTATCATAATTTTAAAAGAAAAAAAAATCATAATTTATAAAAGCAATATATATCATGATTTTAACAGAAAAAAAATTCAAATTGCAAATAACCTTATGGAAATGTGAGAGCCTTTATTCGCGAGATATCTCAGTCGACAGCAAACCCTAATCCGACGAACTCTCCGTCACCGCTTCATCCTCATCGCTGGTTAGATTCTCTCCCACTCTTCTCTTTTTAATCTCATCCTTCTCTCGTTGCCTTGTGCTTGATCGAAATTAGTATATGTTCTACTGGTTTCTGAGAACTCAAGTTATTTCTTCGATCTCTGGTGTTAAATCTAGTCCTATGGCTCATCGTTGACTCCGATGTATACTAAATCGTATCGATCTCCTTCTTGAACGTCTGTTAATACGATTATAACTCTCCTCGATGAGGTCTCAGTCTATATCTGTGTCTCTCTATGTATATGCTTGTGATGATCAAACAGCTAGGCGTCTTATAGAGGATTAATGTTTAGGCCAAGTCCGATTTTTGAACGCCTAGATTCGATTTTAAACAATCGGTTTGTAGATATCGTTCCGCTCATACCTGATTTGCCGACTAGGTAGACGCTTAGGCGCCGCCTTGACCATTTTTAGAACAATTATACACTTGAACATTTGCGTTTGTCATCTACAGATTCGTGAATAAGATGGCTGGATATTCGTCGAAAGGTGCTCCTACGAATGGATCAGTTTACGTTTCAAATCTTCCACTAGGAACTGATGAGAATATGTTGGCTGATTATTTTGGAACCATTGGGTTACTAAAGGTATGGTATTAGCCAGGTATACTCATTGTTTGCTTTTTTTCTTTAATGTCATTGCAATCTTTATTCTGCAACATGTCAGGGCTTTTTATGTTTGGTTTTGTAGAGAGACAAACGAACTGGTACTCCTAAAGTATGGCTGTACCGAGACAAAGAGACTGATGAGCCGAAAGGAGATGCTACTGTTACTTATGAGGACCCGCATGCTGCTCTTGCTGCTGTTGAGTGGTTTAATAACAAAGATTTCCATGGAAGCGTCATTGGAGTTTTTATGGCGGAGTCGAAGAGCAAAGGTGGAGGAGATTATCCGAGTGAGTGTTTTGGATTCGATGGAAGTGCTGCTGCTAGTAAGGAAACTAATGGAGGTGCTGGAAGGGGGAGAGGTCAGGGTGATTCTTCCGCCAAGCCATGGCAGCAAGACGGTGATTGGATGTGCCCAAATACCAGGTCTGTGATATTGGTGAGGAGCTTCTTCTAGCTCTTGTTTTTTTTTGGGGTTTTTTAAGTTTTATTTTTTCAAAGTTTTTTTAGCTGTAGTATTGTCGTACTCTTATATTTGCAGTTGTACAAATGTGAATTTTGCGTTCCGTGGGGTTTGTAACCGCTGTGGAACTGCCAGACCGGCTGGTGCATCTGGTGGCAGCATGGGTGGTGGTGGCCGTGGAAGGGGTTGAGGTGGTGATGGTGGGCCACCGGGGAAAGGTGCTTCTACTGGTCTTTTTGGTCCAAATGATTGGTCTTGTCCAATGTAAGCAATCTGGTTATGTCTGAAGTAATAGTTAGTTCACTTTTCAGATAATGTGAGCGTTACTACTTGATTAAAATACACTGCAATAGATAGTTTGTATTTCATTGCAAAAGAGGACATTCCAGTGGCATGTGGTGCTGCGACTACCAGATATAAAATTAATTGGTTCAATGGAATAATATTAGTTTGTATCCCCATGTTCTTGATGATGTTAGTTAACCCTTTACTTAGAAGTGATGTGCAGCTCTGCTGTCACTGATGTTGGCCCGAAGAATGTGAGGAGGCACCATGCTCTTCTTTTGAATGTTGATTGTAGTGTCGAAAATTGTCTGCAGATGGTTGTCATACTGAAAAAGCTGATTGTTAGACATGGGTGGGTTGTTTTTGAGTCTAGTAACGTGAATTCCTTTAATATTCTTTGTGAGGAAATTATTCGGGAAGAGGCTGTGTTCAATTTCTGTGTCAAATACAAAGTAGGATTTTAGGTTAAATAGAAGTTTATGCTATTTTTCTACTAGTTTAGCTAATAGACTGTTTTCATTGGGTTCTTATGCATAATGCGTACTTGTGCTGTCGGTATATATTCTTTGGTTCCGATCTTTTAGTGGTCATA
The DNA here is from genome assembly GCA_905132765.1 of Moricandia arvensis. NCBI lineage: Eukaryota > Viridiplantae > Streptophyta > Magnoliopsida > Brassicales > Brassicaceae > Moricandia > Moricandia arvensis. The sequence goes on from CAJHQP010001269.1 coordinate 64,192, forward strand.
TACTTTGGTTTTTAAAGCAGGAACAGTCCGTTTCTTTTGTTCTAATATTTTAATTATCAGGTGTGGCAATGTCAACTGGGCTAAGCGTTTAAAATGTAATGTCTGCAACACCAATAAACCTGGTCAGAATGAAGGTGGTGTGAGGTATTACTCAATGTCAATGACATGCTTGCCTTTGTATTGTTCTTTTGCAGTATTCGAGCTGAGGATTGGTATTATAGATGCTTTTGCGGGGAATTTAGGATACATTTATAAGATTATTGTTCGATAATAGTAGTCTTCTTGTCAGCTTATTCATCTTTAGACATGGCCTCGTAGATAACTGGAAAGGGGGGAAACAATATTCTCTTCTGCAATTTGACCAAGTGCTATCTTTGTTAATGTGTTCAGTATGAGAAAGCTCCTGCTACATCAAAATGTGCTTGCTCACTTGAAATGTTTTATGATGTCCAAATTAGTGTTGCATTAAGAAACGTTATGTTTTCAGGTTGATGGGCTGTTGTTCACTTGTTCTCTTAAGAGACCTTTACTTATTCATTTATTTTCTCTATATAGGGGAGGTCGTGGTGGTGGCTACAAGGAATTGGATGAACAAGAATTAGAGGAAACGAAGAGACGTAGGCGTGAGGCTGAAGAAGTAAAAATATGTTTTTACTGAATAGTTCTTTGTTACTACTTCTGTTGCATTGAGTTCTCAGCTTTTGTTAATAGCATTTAACTTATATGTCATATAAATTTTCAGGATGATGGTGAAATGTATGATGAGTTTGGCAATCTGAAGAAGAAGTACCGTGTTAAAACAAACCAGGCTGACACCAAACCCGCTGTTGCTGCTGGTCGTGCTGGGTGGGAAGTCGAGGAACTAGGTAATTTCTGTTTAACTTCACCTCACATAATTTCTCTATGCAATCAATCTGCCACAAACATTGAGCTTCGGAATAGTCCTCAAAAGAATTTTCTTGGTATTAATCTAGAGGACGCCTCGAGTAAGATCAGAATATTTGAAGGGATTTGCTAGAAGTTGCATATTAAGTTTGAGGCTATATGCCTATACTGCCCAATCCTTGAGGGGCTCTTCAATGTATCCTGTATAGATGGGTGTTTCTCTTAACTGAATATATATAAAAAAGATGACGACAAAGATGAACTAAGGTCTTAAACTTAGTGCTGTAGTTCTCCTAAGATGTTTGTTTGCTGCTTTTCACTAAAAATCATGATCCAATGTGTTTATTCGGTGTTGACGATTTGTATCTATCTGTGGCAGGTGTTGATAGAGATGGAAGAGAGAGAAGCAGAGACAGGCAAAGAGACCATGGAGGTAAGCATAGAGATCATCATAACTACGATAAGGATAGACGGAGAAGCAGAAGCCGAGAGAGGGAAAGAGGAAGCAAGGATCGGGACTATGACTATGACCATGATCGGAACAGAGACCGAGACAGAGACTACAGTCGTGGAAGCAGGTGCCGTAATTGAGAAGTATTGCTCAAAAGTGTTAGGTTTCATTAGTCAAATCATATTTTGATATTTTCCAATGTTTTATCGACCTAATCTAATTCAATTCTCTGGCTTTTTTCTTCTTTTTATTGTGTGAAGTAAAACTCTAAAACATCTATATCATTATCATACTATTTTGGGAAATTGTCAAAATACTATTTTTCTTGTATCATTTTTTTACTTTTAATTTAATCATTTTTATCTTTATTTTTTAAAAGGAAAAAACACATTTATAACTTTGGCTTAATTAATTTAAAATTTAATGTTTAGAGTTGAGGGGTGGGGATAGAGTGTAATAGAGTTTAGAAATGTAAAATTTATGATTCTAATTAGTTTTTTAAAAAATTACTTTTAAAACCAAAAGAAAATAGTATAAGTGATGCTATTTACAAAATTTGCCGTATCCTTTTCGAGATATATTGGTGTATGTTTCTCCGTTTACGGTTAGTTACACATGCATAATTCAGAAAGATGAGTTCAGGATAATCCACAAACCAAGAACTTGTGCAAAAAGCTCATTACATACCGACATACCATGAAAGACTATGACTAGCAAAGAAAATTCTTTTTTTTTTTTTTTTTTTTTTTTTTTGAATTGAATATTAAATTTAACTCAAAAGAAAAAATATCCTTTTTACAATATATGTCCTTTCTAAACTTCTAAAACTAAAAGAAGTTAACAAAACAAGATTGAAAACGCACCCAACTCAACTCATCCCATCGACCTCTCAAACCCATCCTCTTACGATAGAAGCCAATATAACTCAAACAGGATAACATATCAAAATACCTAGCACTCACTCCTACTAGATATCCAGCACTCACTCCTACTGGACCAGCACTCACTCCTACTGGTTTTGATATCTCTTCCAACCCACTTAGCCCTCACTCCTACTAATTTTTCCAACGTCCAAGCTATTCAACCACTTCTCTGCAAAACTCTCATCCCATAACTACATCCGGTCTAGTAGAAAACCAAGCCTGCAGGCCTCCATTCAGCTTGTTATCCCCCATTTTTTGAACTGAAAGAAATCTGTTTCTCATATTCCTATCGATCAACCTTATCAACTTCGCTTTAGACATAGGGGGTTCACCATGTCTCCTTCTATTTCTCTCCAGCCACAACCCATGGATAGTAGACTGAAAAACATACTTCAGAATAAACATTTTTATAGTGTTTTGTCCTGAAGAAATCAGGGACACTATCTCTGGCCAAAGACTCGTATAATTCGGACACATAACTCCTTCTACCAGATGTCTCCATACTTCCTCGGAGTAGCTACACTCAAAAAACAGATGATCTCTGGATTCAATTGGCTCCTCACAGAAAATACAAGCTGTGACCGCATTACCTCCCCACCTCATCATTTTATCCCCTGTAGTTAATCTATTCCGCATAGCAATCCACGTAAGGAAGGCATATTTTGGAGTAGAGTAAGCAAACCAAACACCTTTGCTCCAAGACACAACCGCACCTTGAACTCTCAAAAGATTCCAAGTTAACTTCGATGAGAATCTACTCTTGAAAGTATTATCTCTCGCACTAAAAGTTTTCTGCATATCGCAAACCACAAGACGCCTTGACTGAACCAGACCACATCTGGTGATCTAGCATATTCTCCTATATATTTAAAAAAGAGAGAAAAATGTCATTTAAATAAACAAGTTGTTGTTTGTAAACCAAAAAAAAATATTCAATTTTGGTTAAATAGTCATTTGAATCATATTTTTTTTGTTGAGAATACCATTTTAATAATATTGTTAGTTAACAGTTATAGTTGACTAATAATAGACATAAAGTTGATGTTTTTCTGGCATAAATATAAACCAACAATTTTTTTCAAAAAAAATGGATGCTATTTAGAGCAAATTATTTAGTAACTATAACATGTTATAAATACGAATATTGAATAAATAAAATATATTTTTTTATTATTTTCTTCAAAATAAAAGTTGTATTTTTTCATTATTAAATAATTATCAAGAAGCTTTATAATTATTTCTGATAATTATGTCATTTTTTAACTATTCATATAGTTCTAATTATATTATGTTTCAGAATTTTTCTGTCAAAATTTTGTGTTTCAAAGAAATATTAATATATTTTTTAATTATCAGAAGAATAAAATTAATGGTAGTTGGACTCTTCATGATTTCATTGATGTATGAACATTTTAGATTTTAACAGTGTTCAGTGAAACTTATTTTTTTCATTAAATGCATATAAATTCTTGCAACACATTTATAGAAATTATATAAATTTTGTTTTGAAAATATTTATTATAAATATAAAGAATCATGAAGAATCGATCAACCGACAACTCTTCTTGTTTGAAAATCAAAAGTTGAACTAAATTTCAATAACATTCGGAAGTAAAAACTATAAAACTAACCCAAATAGAATTATACAAATAATTACAAAAATTGATCTTAATAAATAATTATAAATTTCTTCATAGTAATTTTATATCTAAACACTTAGTTTATGATATGTTAACTAATTATTTTATAATATAAATGAAAATTATAGAAAATTTTACTTTGTGAAGATAATTTTTTAAAATATTTTGGTTGGTATTACTTCTTATTTATAAATTATTTATTAGTGTTATAGTTATTAAAACTATTACTTTCAATATATAAAATACTATATTTGAAAACAATTGTTGATTTATATTTATGCGTAAAAACATCAACTTTAAAAGCCATTTTAGGCTTATTGTTAGTCAACTATAACTGTTGGCTAATGATAAGACTAAAATGATATGGTCAACAAAAGTTTATGATTAAAACGACTGTTCAACAAAAATTGAGCATTTTTTGGTTACATAAGAAGTTTGTGCTTTACTTCAACTAAATTTGAAAGTTGATGATTTAAATGATATTTTTTTCTTAAAAAAATCATTTCAGTAATCTTTACTAGGTGTCAATCAAAGGTGAATTTTTTTATAATTTAATTGATTGATGATTTTTAATTCTTATTTATTTTAAATTAAATCTAAAAGAGATAATTCTAAAACGAAGTAATGTTAATTGCCAAACAATCTATATAATCTTATTCATACAAGCCAATAATAAATATATAAAATATATAGTTTTAATAAAAAGATACCATAATAACTATTAATGTATCATATACAAGTTTATAAATTATTTACAGGAGTTGAAAATCATCTGATGATTAATATATCATTTGTAAAAAAATTAAAGTCATTTATAATGATCCACTAGTGGTTTCTCCGCATTTTACGTGAGATGTAATCTTTTGTTCATATGTACGTGTGTATAAGTGTATTTTGCTTTTGTTTCGGACATTTTGGATATGATACTAAATGTTTGGTTGATGTTTGGGACTTGTCTAAATAGCTATGTAATTCGTGGGTGGCTAGAATAATTTTATGCAACTCGGAAATGATTTATGTATTGTCAGATGATGGATATTGAAGTGCATGTGATGTTTGCAATGGTTCATATTTTGTGTATTCATTTCAGACCCTTCTAAAAGTATGATTGAGTTTCATAAAGTATACATTATTATTTCATTATTGTCTTCTATATTGTGTTTAACTTTCTATTGGTTTAATTTTGTCTAGTTTTCTATTAGTCTAATCATAATTGCATGTGGGGTTAAGTTCTAAATTTGGTTTGTATAGTTGTACCATTTACAAATGTGGGTGTTTATAGGTTTTTTTTTGTTGGGACATGTTATGTGATGTTAATACGTTTTGTTAGCGTATAGGTCAAATGACTTGCTAATTTGTTGTCAGCTGAGTTTGAGAGTTCTTGGGTTTTGTATTTCATGGAGTAGATGTGTAATTGTGTGGTGGTTAGTTATATGATGATGCTAGAAATATTTTGCGTCAACTGTTTATCTTTTATCTTTGAACTATGGAATTATATTAACGATGGTACGTAACTGAATATATGTGTATCAATGTATGAACATGATTGTTGTAATAGCCAATAATTGTTTTTGAATCAAAGTTGAAGTAAAGAAGTAGACGTAAACCACATAAATCTGTACATAAATATATTTATATGAAAAATAGATTTCCACATTTGTATGTAATAATAACATTTGATGCAAATGTAGTCGAGATTTTTAATGTGTCAGTTAGGTTGGTATTTGTTGTCGTGAAACTTATTTTTGATTGTTTTTGTAACCTCAATAATTTGGCATACGCATGCGGGCTCATGCTCAATTAGTTCAGGTTATTGGGCTCGAATTCAGTTCAATAAAAATCTTAGTAAATTAACCCAAAATAAATTAGTTTGCTTTGGTACTCTGTTAATTCAATGTTTAAATTAATTCCAAAGTTTCCTTTTTGTGGTTAGATTTTGGTTTTTATTTTGTTAAAATTTTAGATAATTTTGGTTAATTTCGCTTCGTTCGGTTAATTAGGTTCCAAATCTGATTAGTAGGTTAGTTCGGTTTAGTTTTTTTTGTATGGTTTGGTTATATTTTTATAAGAAAATTGAAGTAACTGAATGTCTAATATAAGTCTTGGCATCCGGGTGTTCGGGTGGGGTTCTGATCGGTTCTTGTCGGATTCGGATCCTTCGGGTATAGAAAAATCGGATTCAATAAGTACTTGTGATTTTTCAGTTAGGTGTCAAAGCGGTTCTTGCTGGGTCTAGGTCATTCAAGTCCGAAAATCGAAAACCTGTTGAAAAACTATCAATTTCGGATACTAATGGGTACGGTCCTAAGTTTCAATTATTTTTGGTTCAATGCTTCAAATTTTGGGTATTTCACATAAAATTTAAGTCAAAACTCTAATTTGTACCCGACATTTTCAACATAAACTAATGAAAAAGCAGAAATAACCAACAATCAACCAAAGATTCATTTAAAAAAGTTGGTAAATCATTAGAAGAAAACAAAACGATATGAAACGAGAACACAAACTTTACCAACATTATACAACTCAAATCACTTATGTTAGTTTTGGAAAATCCGACACATGCTTCTTCTATAAAGAATTCTAATGATCAATTATAATCTGAGCAAAGAAACGAAACCTCGTTGGGGATACAATTACACAACAGACAAAGAAAATCAAAGATTGAAAAAATCACATATATTCGTAGGAACCCCGACGGTTTCAGCTCTTTTTCGACTAATAACACAAAGAAGAAGTGTCGTTCCATAGCTAGAGACAAGGTGGGTCTACGAGATCAAATTTTAGCCTTAGGTTAAGAAGGATGACCATTTTTTTTGAGCTGTCAAATTTATAAAAACATACAGTGATGAGAGAAAGAAGAAAGGAGAAAAGTAAGGAGAGGAAGGTTAGTTAGGATTCATGTCCCGTTTATTACTTGTTAGTACATATCTCCATGAAGGCTAGTTAGGCCTCTGTTATGACAGCGCAACTCTGTTTCTTGTCTTCCGTAGTTCAATTAGACTAAAAGCTTTGCCTCTCCTTGTAATGCTTCCAGGAAAACACATGCCTACTACTTGGTATCATGAAGAAGAAGACGTTAGTGTCATTGGACGTATGAAAACTAAAACCCAAAAGAGGTACAATTCTTGTACTCATAATCTGAGAATATTATCTTATTTCCTCGTTTCTTACAATTTTCAGAGAACTTCATGAGTGGTTTCTTTAAATTGTCTTTCAAGGTGAGAAACTAATTATGGGATGAAAAGAATTTGATTGTAGGTTCTTTATCAACGCTTCTTTCAAAATAAGATTCTGGACTCCGCTGAATCATCAATATTATTTTCTACTGTATTTGCAACATTACTTTCATCTCAGCAAGAGGAGCAGCTTGAGGAGTCTCCATACCTTCCCAACCACTCTCAGTCTATTTTAAAGAAAAATCTCTGGTTTTATTCACCCACTGATTTTAGCGGTTTTAGGAGTTTTTGTGGTGTTATGTTACTTATCTTGATGAATTGTAGAGTATATATGAAGTTTTTAGATTGGGAACAAAATTTAGCGAATAAAAACCCATTAGACTTCTTCATGCAATGAAAACACTAACATGCTTTAATGTTTTTGATAATGTTACACCAACCTGCAACTTTGCTCTGTAGTTCCATAGTTATGAATGTGTAAGTGAGCCTAAGCTAAGCTCCCTATCATCCTATATGTCCAGACACTGAAAAACTCTATGAGATTGACTTTAAATGGCTAGAACATATCATAATTTTAGTGAGATATAGTGAAATATGTAATCATACCAATAACAATAGATCCAACAACCAGTAAGGTATGTGGATCATATATATTTGCATCTGGTAGCAATGGAAGATGATTTCATGGTCCACATTTAGTTTTCAGATAGATGTGAGATACTAAGTCTTCCTTGACGTTTGAGGTAATCCGCAACAAATTCATCTTCAAGTGATATGTACATGTATTTTTCTCTATAATCCATAACCCCCGAGAGCCGCCATGAATAAGAGAAGAGAAGGCATTCAGATCTTAAGAGTCACATCACTGTTTCACGTGTTCATATACACACAATCATCAATGTTTCTTATGTTGATTCATACTATATACCAGACTGCCTGGCATATGCTATTATTATGATTGGATAAATACGTACAATACCAAAAACTTCGTCATTGCAGTAATCCGTAAGTAAAAACACTATTCTTTCTGATCTCGTTGAAGGTGTGCTGTCTATCTATGGAAGTGGGGATATTTATAGTCGTAGATTTTCTCGGTTACTTTGAATTTGTGATGAGTTCAACTGAATGCTGCATAGTGGGAAGAGTGGGAAGAGTATGTTAAATATGTAGAAGATGGGCGTAAAGTAGTTATCAATGCATATGTGAGACATTACAGAGAGACAAAAATCTAACACAAAAAGACGCTAAACCTATTCTCATGGACCTAAATTACTAAAGCCTAACAAATTTTAATAAAAAAAAACTCAATCCCAAACCGAAAACAAAGCCCAATGGGAAACACCCTTCAACAAATGATAGCATGATGAGTGTCAGTTTTTGCCCTAAGGAGAAAAATCTACTTTATTGTATTAGATTTCTAATGGTTTATAATATATATATATAATATTTTATAATTATATATATATATATATATATATATATATATATATATATATATATATATATTTGGTAATCATTTATAAGGTTTCAAATCATCACTAATGAATATTGTATCATTAGTAAGAGTTTACACAAAATTATATAAACATTGATAAAAATGTTATAAAGATTTATAAAACCATTTATAAAGAAGAATTTTTCATCATTTATAAGAGTATAAAATATTTATGAAAGTACTCTAAATGTTTGTTGGAAAAAATGTTGTTCACCGAAAATAAAACATTGTTTATGGCAAATAGTTTCAGAATATATAGTGAGTGGTAAGGAAAAATTTAAGAGAGCGAAGGATTTCAGGTGGTATACAATGCACAAGATGTGGAGCAGTCGAAGAATCAATAAACTATGTGTTCTTTGAGTGTCTCCAGGCGGTCCAAGTTTGAATTTTCTAACAGATTCATCAAATGCATATATCTTTCCTTCACAATCGCTCTTCGCACATATGGATCATCTGTACTGATAGATTTCCCACATATAGATGATCATCAATTTTCATGGATTTGTTGGTATGTTTGGAAAACACGAAATAACAAGATGTTTAGCAATATGGATATTGATCCTAAAGATACTCTCAATTTGGCGAAAATGGAATCTTTACTTTGGGCTGAGGCACATTCCTCTCTCACACAAAGGGTCATCCATACTAGGGAAGAAGTTGTGACAAGGTTACCTTCCATACAGGGAAGCTGGTGTTTTCGGATTGGTCATGGAAAAATCAGAATAGTTACTCCGGAAAAGGTTGGTTTATCATGTTATAAGACTTTGATGGACTGATGGGGGCAAAGAACACAAGAGCCACGCTTCCCCCCCTACAGAAGGAGATAGGAGCGCTCAGTTGGGAAATGAAGTGTATAAATAATTTGTGACAATTTGATATTACTTCTGCAATGGATTGTTCATCAATTGCGAAGATGATTTTGAAACCAGGTGAATGACTAGCCTTTGTAAGTTATTTGGAAGATATCAAAATCATGAAAGAAAGTTGCACCCACTCAGAGCTCATCCATACTTCTGAACGCAAATTATAAAGGTAGACAGTCTTGTACAGTGCCAAAGAGCAACCGTCATTTATCGTTCATATGAATGTAGAGTTATCAATTTTTACCAAACATTTGTAACACAAGGCAAAACAAATAAATAAAACAAGAGAAACCATAACATATGTTTTTTATAAGTCTTAAGATAACATAAAACCCATAATTGGTTACACATCAAGCATCCTATTCCTCTAATGTTGCACGCCTAACCATCTCGTAACATACCCAAGAACCATAAATTGCATATGTATATGCCAAAACACAGGTTTGGAAGTCACCACCCTGGATGTTTTGCAGATCATGGAGCTCACTTGAGCCATGATGGGTTTCATAAACTTATGAACCATTGCATGTATAATAAATTTTTGAGAGAGAGATAGATAGATAGATAGATAGATAGAGAAAGAGAGAGAGAGACTCACACGAAGATGTGTCGTCAATGATGGAGATGAATTTTGAGAAAGAGAGAGAGAGAGAGAGACTCACACGAAGATGTGTCGTCAATGATGGAGATGAATTTTGAGAAAGAGAGTGAGGCTCACACGGAGGACTTAACTTGTTAAGAATGGGGATGAATCACAATGCCACACATGTTATGAATATTATGTGATATTTATTAAGGAAAATAATAGATTTACTTGTTCACCACTTCAAGTTATACTTTGTTCTTAATTTATTGTAATCTATACTATATAAAAGTTGATTATATAAGCCATTGAGAACGTCCGCATATGATTTAACAACCATTCATATTACGAGAAATCAATATTTTAATTTATTATTTTACAAATATTAATGTTTGTAAAAAAGTACAATAACACGAAACTAATAATCCATATATAATTTAAACTAACAAAATAAATATTAACGTTTGACAAAATAAGTTCTTACAAAAGATATCTAGATTACACATGTTTCTTAAAATAATGGTTGATTTTATGTTTTTTTTTTGTCGAGCTTATGCATTCTTTGGCTTACAATAAGCTTATAAAGTTTTATTGACAAAAAATGATGGTGAATATAATTCACTTATGTAAGACAAGTTTGGTTTACTAAGTCGTTTATTTATGCACTTTTTACATTGACAAAACAGACTCAAGTAGACTCTGCGAACCAAACCGGTAGCTCTGTATCCATGTGAACAACGAAAGACATTTGTTTTCTCGCACTTCGTGCTAGACTGTCCGCCCGTGAATTCAGTGTCCTTGGTACATAGATGATTGTCTAGCTGTGGAAACTCCCTTGAAGCGTCTTGATATCCTCCAGATAATTTGTAAAGGCTGGCCATTCGTCTGGTTCCAAAACCATCTTCACCAACTGAGAACAATCTGTTACAAACGTAACTGAATATTGGCGCAAGTTCCTCATACCCTCCATTGCCCAGATAAGCGCTTCCACCTCAGAATGAAGAGGTGAGAGGCTGGCTCTAACATTTCTTGCTCCCATTAAACCCACAAAACCTTCAAGAGTACTATACCAACCATGACCATCAAACACTTCCTTATCTTTCCATGAACCATCAATAAAACACCAACGTCCTGGTATAGACGGTATGGCCGCGACTATCCCTGACCGTGTTTCAGTCTGCTGTACTTTTATTTGGGCCTCCTCCCATATAGTGGATTCTGTCTCCACCAATTTGAGTGTGTCCTTCGGATCAACATCCAAATTACTAAAAGTTTTGCTAATTCGCCCTTTCCAAATGTACCACAATATCCATGCGAAATGATGATCGTCCATCTTAGGAGTAACCCGCCAAAATAGATGGTCAATATTTGTAAATAGAGACCCTGTAGGGAAAGTTGCTGGGTTCAAAGGGATCTTTGACAATGCCCAAACTTGACGTGCTGGTGGACATTCAAAGAAAATATAGTTAACCGATTCTTCTTCAGCACCGCATCTGTCACAACAAATATCACCATTTATCCTTCTTCCTTGTAGATTTTTCTTAACCGTAATACAACCTGATAGCAATTACCATAGAAAATGTTTTATCTTGGGAGGACACCGTATTTATGCATTTAAGATATCTTTTATCAGTGAAATGAATTAACATATTTATTTATTCATTAACAATTAAAAATTTATTCATTAAACTAAATAACAATGATATTTTAACAAATTTATAACAAAAAGATATCTTGGTATTAATAAAACATCAAAGTCGACGCTGATTTATAATGTAACTAGATAAAGTTAAAGATATATCTAATATTATAGATTTTATAGATTCTTATTTTAATAAAAGAAAACCCACTTAATGGTACCTAAAATTATATATATTTATTTTCGCTTTTCTTATATCTAATAAAAATATTTAATAGTATATATTTTTTAACAAAATATCCACTATTATTAAAACATAAATCTAAAAATTATACAATTTGATATGCTTTTAAAAGAAATAAATAAATTCATTTCAGATACATGTGTACTCACAATAATTATATAATAATCATATATCATTATAAAAATTTAGTAAATACAAAAACTTAGAATTGTGCATATGCAGTAATTATTTATGTCATTCATATATATATATATATATATATTAAAAATATAAGAAAAATGTTCATAACACTTCATTAGTAGTTAATACACATCAAACAATTTAGGGTAATTTGCCAAAACAACTTATTTATTCGTTTTGAACATAAAATTGTATCACATTTTCAATCAAATGCAAAACCAACCTAAGGGATTCGTAAAATTACTATTTAACCCTTATGTATAATCATTTATAGTATTTAGTGGTTACAATTATGAAAAGTCTATATAATACTTCATCATTTATTTTTCATCACTAATACTCTAATTATAAATTATATAAACTATATTTTCAAAGTAGTTAATAAAACCAATATACTGGCTTTACTTTCTTTTAAACTGTGGTAAAAATAGCTTTATTTTCTTATACAGGCCATAATCTACATATATAAAATATATATTTTTAATAAAAATACACTATAATAACTAATAATGTATCATAAAACAAGTTTACAAATAATTTACATTTGTTCAAAATACTTTGTGATGATTAATACATCATTTGTAAAAACAATTAAAGTCATTTATATTGATTCACTAGTGGTTTGTCTGCACTTGGCGCGGAATTTATTTTTTTGTTTATGTGTATATGATGTATAAGTGTATTTTGCTTTTATTTCATACATTTTGGATTTGATACTAAATGTTTGGTTGTTGGGAATTGTCTAAATAGTTATGTAATTCGTGGGTGACTAGAATAAGTTGCTGAAACTCGGGAATGATTTATGTATGGTCAGATGATGGATATTGAAGTGCATATGATGTTTGCAATGGTTCATTTTTGTGTATTTTTATACAATCATAACAGTTTTGTTATTTAATTGTTATTATTGGGTTCCATAAGGTCTGGATTATTATTTCATTATTGTCTTCTATATGGTGTTGCACCTTTTGTTGGTTTAATTCAGTCTAATTATCTATTAGTCTAATCATAATTGCATGTGGGGTTAAGTGCTAGATTAGGTTTGTCTAGTTGTACATTTAAAAATCTGGGTGTTTATATGGCTTATTTTGTTTTGTTGGGACATGTTATGTGATGTTGAATGTTACGACGTTTTGTTAGCGTACGGGTCAAGTGAATTGCTAATTTTTTGTCAGCTGAGTTTGGGAGTTCTTGGTTTTGGTTTTGCATTTCATGGAATAGATGTGTAACTTTCTGGTGGTCAGTTATATAATAATGTTAGAAATATTTCGTGTAAACTGTTTTATCTTTTATCTTTGAGCTATGAAATTATATTAACGATGTTATGTAACTGAATATATGAGTGTCAATGTATGAACATGATTGTTGTGAGAGCCAATAATTGTTTTTGAATCGAAGTAGATGCAAACCACATAAATCTGTACAAAGATATCCTTATATGAAAAATAATTTTCACATCTTCTTGTAATAATAACATTTGATGCAAATGTAATCGAGATTTTTAATGTGTGAGCTAGGTGGGAGTTTGTTGTCGTGAAACTTGTTTGTGATTGTTGTTGTAACCTCAATAACTTGGCATAGTCATGCATGTTCAATTATTTTGGATTACAGATTTGGTTCAACAAATATCTTACTAAATTAACGCAAATAAAGTTTGGTTCGGTAGTCTGTTAGTTCAATTTTTAAATTTCTTCCAAAGTTTTTTTTTGTGGTTAGAATTTTGTTTAAATTTTGTTAAAAATTTGAATAAATTTGGTTAATTTCGCTTCGTTCGGTTAGTTGGGTTCCAATTTTGATTAGTAGGTTAGTTCGGTTTAGTTTTTTTGTATGGTTTGGTAATATTTTTTAAAATAAAATTGAAGTAACTGAATGTCTAGAATAGGTCTTGGCATTTGGGTCTTTGGGTGGGTTTCAGTCGGTTCAAGTCGGATCCGGATCCTTCGGGTATACAAAAATTGGATTCAATAGGTACATGTGATTTTTCGGTTAGGTTTCAGATTGGTTCTTACCGGGTCTAGGTCATTCAGGTCTGGAAATTAAAAACCTATTGAAAAACTATTAATTTCTGATACTAACGGGTACGGTTCTAGGTTTTGATTTTTGGTTCAGTTCTTTGATTTTTGGGTATTTCAGATAAAATTTAACTATCCTATTTTTCTTACCTGACTTTTGCAACATAAACCGGTGATAAAACAGAAATAACCCAAAATCAATCAAAGATTCATTAAGAAAAGTTGGTAAATCATTAGGAAAAAACAAAACAATATGAACCGAGAACACAAACTTTACAAACATAAACAACATTATATAACTCAAATCAATTATATTAGTTTTGAAAAATCCGACACATGCTACTTCTATAAAGAGTTCTAATGATCAATTATAAACTGAGCCAAGAAACGAAACCTAGTTGGGGATACAATTCTACAACATATAGAGAAAATCAAGGATTGAAAAAATCACATATATTCATAGAAACCCCGACGGTTTCAGCTGTTTTCGACTAATAACACAAAGAAGAAGTGTCGTTCCATAGCTAGAGACATGGTGGGTCTACGAGATCAAATTTCATCCTTAGGTTAAGAAGCGATGACCACCACTTTATGAGATGTCAAAATTATAGAAACATACATTGATGAGAGAAAGAAGAAAGGAGAAAAGTAAGGATAGAAAGGTTAGTTAGGACTCATGTCCCGTTTATCACTCGTTAGTACATATCTCCATGAAGGCTAGTTAGGCTTTTGTTATGACAGCACAACCTTTTTCGTGTCTGCCCTAGTTCATTTAGACTTAAAGATTTTTCTCTCCTTGTAATGCTTCCACGACACACATGTCTACTACTTAGCTATCATGAAGAAGAAGACGTTATTGTCATTGGATGTATGAAAAACTAAAACCATGAAGGCTAGTTAGGCCTCTGTTATGACATCACAACCTTTTTCGTGTCTGCCATAGTTCATTTAGACTTAAAGCTTTGTCTCTCCTTGTAATGCTTCCAGGACACACATGCCTACTACTTAGCTATCATGAAGAAGATGTTAGTGTCATTGAACGTATGAAAAACTAAAACCCAAAAAAGCTACAATTCTTATACTCACAATGCGAGAACAATATCGTATTTCCTCGTTTCTTACAATTTGTATAGAAATTCATGAGTGGCTTCCTTAAATTTTCTTTCAGCGTGAGAAACTAATTATGGGCTGGAAAGAATCTGATTGTAGGTTCTTTATTAACGCTTCTTTCAAAATAAGATTCTGGAATCCGCTGAATCATCAGTATTATTTCCTACTGTATTTGCAACACTGTTTTCATCTCAGCAAGAGGAGCAGCTTGAGGAGTCTCCATAGCTTCCCAACCACTTTCAGTCCATTTTAAAGAAAAATCTCTGGTTTTATCCACCCACTGGTTTTAGCAGTTTAGGAGTCGTCGTGGTGTTATGTTACTTATCTTGATAGATTGTAGAGTACATATGAAGTTTTTAGATTGGGAACAAAGTTTAGCGAATAAAAACCCATTCGACTTCTTCATGCAATGAAAATACCAATATGCTTTAATATTTCGATAATGTTACACCAACCTGCAATATTGCTTTGCAATTCCATAGTTATGAATTTGTAAGTGAGCCTAGTCTAAGCTCCATCTCATCCTATATGTCCAGACACTGAAAAAATCACTTAGATTGACTTTAAATGGCTGAAACATGTCATAATTTTAGTGAGATATAGTGAAATATGTAATTTATTAATAACAATAGATCCAACAACCAGTAAGGTATGAGGATCGTCTGTATTTGCGGCTGGTAGAAATAGAAGGCTGAATTCATGGTTCACAGTCAGTTGTCAGATAGATGTGAGATACTAAGTCTTCCTTGACGTTTGATGTAATCCGCAACAAATTCATCTTCAAGTGATATGAACATGTATTTTTTTCTATATATTCCATAACCCCTGAGAGCCGCCCTGAATAAGAGAAGAGAAAGAATTCAGATCTAAGAGTCCATCACTGTTTCACGTGTTCAGATACACACAATCATCAATGTTTCTTATGCTGATTCATACTATATACCAGACTGTTTGACATATGCTATTATTATGATTGGATAAAGACATAAAATACCAAAAACTTTGCATTGCAGTAATCCGTAAGTAAAAAGACTATTCTTTCTGATCTCGTCGAAGTTGTGTTGTCTATCGATGGAAGTGGGGATATTTATTGTCGTAGCTTTTCTCGGTTACTTTAAAGTTGTGATGATGTCAATTGAATGCTGCAGAGTGGGAAGAGTAGGTTAATTATGTAGAAGTTAGGAATAAAGTAGTTATCAATGCATATGTGATCATCTTCTTTGATCTCTGCAACTTTGGTCGGCAGAGAGACAAAAATCTAACGCAAGAAGACGCTAATCATATTCTTATGAGCCTAAATTACTAAAGCTTAACAAATTTAAATAAAAAAAAAACTCAAGCCCAAACCGAAAACAAAACCCAATCCAAAACACCCTTCAACAAATGGTAGCATGACAAGTGTCAGTTTTTTTTTCCCAAGGAAAAAAATCTATTTTATTGTATTAGATTTCTAATGGTTTATAAAAAATATATAATAGTTTATAGTTATATAAATATTTGGTAATCATTTATAAGGTTTCAAATCATTATTAATGATTATTGTATCATTAGTAAGAGTTTACAAAACAATATATAAACATTGATAAAAATGTTATGAAGATTTATAAAACCATTTATAAGGAGAATTTTTCATCATTTATAGGAGTATAAAATATTTATGAATGCACTCTAAATGTTTTTGTTGGAAAAATGTTGTCCACCAAAAATAAAATATTTTTATGGAAAATAGTTTCAGAATGTATAGTGGTAAGGAAAAATTTAAGAGAGCGAGAGATCTCAGGTGGTATACAATGCGCAAGATGTGGAGCAGCCGAAGAATCAGTAAACTATGTGTTCTTTGAGTATCTCAGGGCGGCCCAAGTTTGAATTCTCTAATAGATTCATCAAATCCAGATATCTTTCCTTCACAATCGCTCTTCGCACATATGGATCATCTGTACTGGAGGATTTTCCACATATGGAAGATGATCAATTTGCATGGATTTGTTGGTATGTTTGGAAAACACGAAATAACAAGGTGTTTAGCAATATGTATATTGATCCTAAAGATACTTTCATTTTGGCGAAAATGGAATCTTTACTTTGGGATGAGGCATATGCCTCTTTCACATAAATGGTCATCCATGCTAGGGAAAAGTTGTGACAAGGTTACCTTCCACACTAGAAAAATGGTGTTTTTCAGATGGGCATGCAAAAATCAGAATAGTTACTCCGAACAAGGTTGGTTATCACGTTATAAGACTTTGATGGACTGATGGAGGCAAGGAACACGAAAGCCATGTTTTCCCACTACAGTAGGAGATAGGAGATCTCATTTGGGAAATAAAGTGTATAAATAATTTGCGACAATTTCATATTACATTTGCAATGGATTGGTCATCAATTGACGAAGATGATTTTGAAACCAGAAGAATGACTAGCCTTTGCAAGTTATTTGGAAGAGATCAAAATCTTGAAAGGAAGTGTCATCCACTCGGAGCTCATCCATACTTTTGAACGCAAAATATAAAGGTAGACAGTCTTGCCAAGAATTATTATTCATATGAATGAAAGTTACCAATTTGTACCAAACATTTGTAACACAAGGAAAAGAGATAAAAAACAAGAGAAACCATAACATAGTTTTATTTAAGTCTTAAAATTACATAATACCCATAATTTGGTTACACATCAATCATCCTCTTCCTCTGATGCTGCACGCCTAACCATCTCGTAACACACCCAAGAACCATAAATTGCATATGTACCAGCCATTGAATGCCAAAATACTGGTTTGGAAGTCACCACCCTGGATGTCTTGCAGATCATGGATCTTACTTGAGCCATGATGGGTTTCATAAACGTATGAACCATTGCATGTATAAGAGATACCATCAAAATCGAATTTTGAGAAAGAGAGAGAGAGAGAGAGAGAGAGAGAGAGACTCACACGAAGATGTGTCGTCAAGGTTGGAGATAAATTTTTAGAAAGAGAGAGAGACTCACACGGAGGACTTAACTTGTTAAGGATGGAGATGAATAACAATGTCACACATGTTATGAAAATTATGTGATGTTTATAAGGAAAATAGTAGATTTACTTGTTCCCTACTCCAAGTTAGACTTTCTTCTCAATCTGTTGTAATCTATACTATATAAAAGTTGATTCTATAAGCCTTTGAGAATATTCACATATGATTTAACAACCAATCATATTATGAGAAATTATTATTTTAATTTATTATTTTACAAATTTTAATGTTTGCAAAAAAGTAAAATAACACGAAACTAATAATCCATATATAACTTAAATTAAAAATAAATATCAACATTTGACAAGATAACTTTTTACAAAAGATATCTAGATTACATATGTTTCTTAAAATAATAGTTAATTTTATGCTTTTTTTGTCGAGCTTATGCATTCTTTAGCTTACAATAGGCTTATAAAGTTTTATTGACAATAAATGATGGTGAATTTAATTTACTTGTGTAGGACACGTTTTGTTTACTAAGTTGTTTATTCGTGCATTTAAGATGTCTTTTATCAATTAAATTAATTAACGTATTTATTTATTCATTAACAATTAAAATTTTAGTAACACCAATATATTATGATTTGACACAATTTTTTAGAATAATATAATCCAAATCTTCATTAAAATAATCAGATATATTTTGTGTAACAAACCTAAAATGTCTTACAATCTACAAAAAATAAAATAAAATACTTAACACTAAAAAGTACATAGTGACTCTTCAAAGGTCTTAAATGTGATTCACCAATAAAAGTGATAATATCTATGTTTATGAAATTTTACTGAAGCAATATGCATAACATATAAAATTTAAAATGATCTCACATGAGTAATATCAAAGAAAGATATTTGAAGAATAAATTTATAAAATATATGAAAATCTAAAATGGTTCACCAAACAAAATTGTTAAAATTTTGTAATAATATTGACAAATAATATTGACTTACAAGATATACTTTCATTCTACATTAATTAATTAAAGACTATATTATCTAAGAATATTAATCAATACACTAAATAACAATGATATTTTAACAAACTTCTAACAAAAAATATCTGGGTATTAATAAAACATCATAGATGACGCTAATTTATAATGTAACTAGATAAATTTAAAGATATATCTAATATTATAGATTTTATAGATTCTTATTTTAATAAAAGAAAAACCACTTAATGTTACTTGCAATTCTATATATTTATTTTCGCTTTTCTTATATCTAATAATAATATTTAATAGTGTTTAAATTTTAACAAAATATCCACTATTATTAAAACATAAATCTATATATTATACAATCTGATATGCTTTTACAGAATTAAATAAATGCATTTCAGATACATGTGTACTCACAATAATTTTATAATAATCATATATCATTATAAAAATTTAGTAAATACAAAAAAAAGTTAGAATTATGCATATGCAGTGATTATTTATGTCATTCAAATATAAATATATATTAAAAATATAAGAAAAATATTCATAACACTGCATTAGTAATTAATACACATCAAACAATCTAGGGGAATTTTCCAAAAACAACCTATTAATTCATTTTAAACATAAAATTGTATCACATTGTCAATCAAATGCAAAACCAACCTAAGGAATTCGTAAAATTACTATTTAACCCTTATATATAATCATTTATAGTATCTAATGGTTACAATTATGGAAATTCTATGTAATACTTCATCTTTTATTTCTCGTCACTAATACTCTAATTATAAATTATATAAAGTACTTTTTATATAGTAGTTAATAAAACCAATATACTGGCTTTACTTGTTTTTTAAATTGTGGTAAAAATAGCTTTATTTTCTTATACAAGCCATAATCTACATATATAAAATATATAGTTTTGATAAAAATACACTATAATAAATATAAATGTATCATAAATAGAGTTTACAAATGATTTACATGTGTTCAAAATACTCTGTGATGATTAATACATCATTTGTAAAAATAATTAAAGTCGTTTAAATTAATTCACTAGTTGTATGTCTGCACTTTGCATGGAATGTAATCTTTTGTTTATATGTATATGATGTATAAGTGTATTTTGCTTTTATTTGGACATTTTGGATTTGATACTAAATGTTTGGTTGTTGGGACTTTCTAAATAGTTATGTAATTTTTGGGTGGCTAGAATAAATTGCTGAAACTCGGGAATGATTTATGTATTGTCATATGATGGGTATTGAAGTACATGGGATGCTTGCAATGGTTCATTTTTGTGTATTTGTTTTAGACCGTCATAACAATTTTGTTATTTAATTGTTATTATTGGGTTCCATAAGGTATGAATTATTATTTCATTATTGTCTTCTATATGGTGTTGCACTTTTCGTTGGTTTAATCAAGTTTATTTTCTATTGGTCTAATCATAATTGCATGTGGGGTTAAGTTCTAGATTTGTTTGTCTAGTTGTACCATTTAAAAACGTGGATGTTTGTATGGCTTATTTTTTTTGTTGGGACATGTTATGCGATGTTGACTGTTACAATATTTTTTTAGCGTACTGGTCAAGTAACTTGCTAATTTGTTGTTAGCTGAGTTTGGGAGTTTTTGGTTTTGGTTTTGCATTTCATGGAGTAGATGTGTAACTTTCTGGTGGTCTGTTATATAATAATGTTCGGAATATTTCGTGTCACTGTTTATCTTTTATCTTTGAGCTATGAAATTATATTAATGATGTTGTGTAACTGAATATGTGAGTATCAATGTATGAACATGATTGTTGTGGGAGCCAATATTTTTTTTGAACCAAAGTAGATGTAAACCACGTAAATATGTACATAGATATATTTATATGAAAAATAATTTTCACATCGTCTTGTAATAATAACATTTGATGAAAATGTAATAAAGATTTTTAATGTATCAGCTAGGTGGAAGTTTGTTGTCGTGAAAATTGTTTGTGATTGTTGTTGTAACCTCAATAACTTGGCATAGGCATGCAGGTTCAATTAGTTTAGGTTATTCGGCTTGGATTCGGTTCAACAAAAATCTTACTAAATGAACCCAAATAAAGTTTGGTTCGGTAGTCTGTTAGTTCAGTTTTTAAATTCCTTACAAGGTTATTTTTGGGGTTAGATTTTGGTTTAAGTTTTGTTAAAGTTTGGATAAATTTTGTTAATTTCACTTCATTCCGTTAGTTGGTTTCCAGTTTTGATTAGTAGGTTAGTTCGGTTTAGTTTTTTTTTTGGATCGGTTCAAATCGGATCCGTATCCTTCGGGTATACAAAAATCGGATTCAATAGGTACTTGTGATTTTTTCGGTTAGGTTTCAGATCGGTTCTTATCGGGTCTAGGTCATTCAGGTCCGAAAGTTAAAAACCTATTGAAAACTCTTAATTTCGGATACTAACGGGTACGGTTCTAGGTTTCAATTTTTGGTTTAGTTCTTCATTTTTGGGTATTTCAAATAAAATTTAACTATCCTATTTTTCTTACCCGACTTTTCCAACATAAACCGGTGAGAAAAACATAAATAACCAAAAATCAACCAAAGATACATTAAGAAAAGTTTGTAAATCATTAGGAAAAAACAAAACAATATGAACTGAGAACACAAACTTTACAAACTAAACAACATTATATAACTCAAATGAATTATATTAGCTTTGAAAAATCCGACACATGTTTCTTCTATAAAGAATTCTAATGATCATTTATAAACTGAGCAAACAAAATGAAAATTTGCTGAGGATACAATTATACAACAGATAGAAAAAATCAAGGTTTGAAAAATCACATGTATTTGTAGGAATTCCGACGGTTTCAGCTGTTTTTGGACTATAGCACAAAGAAGAAGTGTTGTTCCATAGCTAGAGACACGATGGGTCTATGAGATCACATTTCAGCCTTATGTTAAGAAGCGATGACCATTTTTTGAGCTGTCAAATTATAGAAACATACATTGATGAGAGAAAAAAGAAAGTAGAAAAGTAAGGATATAAAGGTTAGTTAGAACTCATGTCCCATTTATCACTCGTTAGTACATATCTCCATGAATGCTAGTTAGGCCTCTGTTATAACAGCACAACTTTGTTTTGTGTCTGCCATAGTTCAATTAGACTTAAAGCTTTGTCTCTCCTTGTAATGCTTCAAGGACACACATGCCTACTACTTATCTATCATGAAGAAGAACACGTTAGTTTCATTAGACGCATGAAAAACTAAAACCCAAAAGAGGTACAATTCTTATACTCACAACGCGAGAACATTATCATATTTCCTTGTTTCTTACATTTTGCAGAGAACTTCATGAGTGGCTTCTTTAAATTGTTTTTCAGTGTGAGAAACTAATTATGGGCTGGAAAGAATCTAATCGTTGGCTCTTTATCGACACTTCTTTCAAAATTTCAAAATAAGATTCTAGACTCAGATGAATCATCATTATTATTTTCTACTATATTTGCAACTCTATTTTCAGCTCAGCAAGAGGAGCAGCTTGAGGAGTCTCCATATCTTCCTAATCACTCTCAATCTATTTTAAAGAAAAATCTCTTGTTTATTCACCCACTGGTTTTAGCGGTTTTAATCATCAACCAATCAAATTATAACAATTGATTGAAGAACCCTCTTATGAACGATATGTCAGCAAAAAACACTCAAGTAACTTTTCAATTAATATATGGGATGATGGTCAATTTTTTTGTTTGGGGAGAATCTATTTATAATACTTCTTCTTTTCTTTTCACAATCATATTAATTTACCAAAATAATTTAAATATACAGACTTAAATTAAAATAGAAAACGTATTTGTTTTGGAAATTATTTTTTTATAACTTTATATTTAATAATTTAAGGTTATAATATAAATTTACATCTAAAGAAAAAAACTTACAACATATATTTTAAACCAATAAAATAAAGTTACATCTCTGCCAATCATGCTTTTAGATAATATAATAAATTGGACAATCTTTACAAAGATTTTATATGATAAACTGTTTAATTTCTTAACAAAATTTACTAAAAGAATAATAAAATTAATTACTTTAGTTATGCTAATATATTATATTTTACCAAAATTACATTCTTAAGTAGCTCTTATACTTCCAGAAAGAGATCCTTCAAATGAATATATATGTATAAATCTAGTAATCCTGTTCAACAAATATTATATATATATAATTTATTTCAAGTAAAATTGGATTATCTAATAAATAAAACATGAAACCATATTTACTTATAAGAATACTACAGTTACTTTTAAAATATATGATACAATGATTATAATTAAATATTAAATTTAAAATAAATATTAAAGGTATGAAATAAAAGTAAAACTACCAGTTATCATAAAAGAAATCAAATCTAAAAGTTAATTTTAAGTATTCTAGTGGTGACACATTATATGTCATATTTTTTTATTTAATATAACTTATAAATAGAATTATAAGTAGGGAAATTGTTTTTCAAAAAGTCATTTTTAGGTTTTTGTCACAAAATAGTCTTCAAAAACAAAATGACTGAAATAGTCATTTTATCTTGAATTTATTTTTGTTTTTTTTTTACTTTTTGAAATTATAGATAACTAAGATACAAGATTTTTACTTTTTGAAGGATATTTTTGAGTTTTTACAATGATAAGTAAAATATTATAAATATTTATCGTTTAGTCTTATTGTTGATGTACTTCAAAATCACTTATAGATAATTTCTAAAGAATCATATGTTGTAATTTAGATATACTTTAGACAATCATATGTAGTTATCTCAACTTTAAACAATCACATACTGTACATGTAGTTATCTCAACTTTAAACAATCACATATTGTACATCATCAACAGAATGCAATGTAATTATCATATATTATTTTATTTTCTTTTGTAAAAATCCGAAACCCTTTTATGAGATTAAGGAGAGTTTATTCAATCTTAACGTGGTTTTAAATGATTTTAACGAATTGCAGAGTTGAAAGTGATTTTTGTTAAACCACTCTAGAATATCACCTAAAATTATGATATTGAAGTTTTCATTTGTTTTAACTAAGAAACTCCACCCAAACACTCTAAACTCACTTGAAAACTTTAAAACTCTACAACTTAAAATATTTTCAATAACAGTGGATTTCATAGTACTATATGAAATGTCAAGTTCAATAACAGAGGATTTTAAAATATTTTTTTTAATTTATGGTTGAGTAAGAGTAGATTTTTCATTTTTAATACAAATCATCTAAAACTCTCAGTTGAGTACACCCCTAAGTGTCTTGTATATTTATTCAAATTAAGAACTGTTTTAGTTACGATTTATTTTAAAAATCATCATAGAAAATTTTATAAATATGAAGTACATCAACAATAAATGCAGTTACAATTATTTGTATTATTGTAAACGTCATTGTAAGACTTTAAATATTTTTATTAAAGTAAAAATATTTTATATTGGTTATATCTAAATTGAGAATCTTTCAAGTTATGATTTTATTTTAAAAGAAATTGTTGTTTAATTCCTCAAGTATTTTCAATCGGTAAAATAAATACTCAAGTATTATATGCGCATATTTATTCCTTAACTAATCATTGACTGCGCAACATTATGATTAGAATAGTCAACCGTTAAAATTTGACGAAAATCGTTATCTTTCCGTTAAGCAATTAAAGGTTGATTATTTCGGTCCTAATTTCTCGTAGTCAGCTATTAGTTGGAGAATAATTTTGCGTGAGCAATAGTTGAGTATTAAAATTGCCGATTTCAATTATTTTGAGAATAAAAAGCCCATGTTACCTTAGATAACGTGCCTATAAACTCTCTCTCTAGAGCTTAAACTCTTTGATTGGAATCATGAAATGTGACGGGCCGTCTTAAGCGTTGGAGCTTTCTTGGAAGCAGAAGCTTCATCCGCAGAGCTTACGGCTGCATTAGTCTGAGAAGGTTGTGGTGCTTTTAAGATTACAGGATTATCATTAACTCATGTGTTGTTTTCTGAGATACTCTTGGTCAGCACAAGAGTTGACTTCAGAGTTTGGCTGACAGCACCAGGCATGTCGTCACCTGGGTAGTCATTATCTCCCAGTCAGTTCTAATTCACATGGATTAATGTTAGGCATATTTTGGACATATAAATATTTAATCCACATAGAATACAAACCTACTCCAAAACGTTAGGCACATTTGGACGCTGGTTGGTGTCAAAAATACGTACCACTAGAGGAGAAATGAATTTCAGAGAGCTTAAGCTGGAAGGTCAAAATCTGCACGGTAATATCTTGGGTACATCGTGGGAGTGCTGCTTGTTAGAGAGATTCACTCCCGCTCTGTGGAATATAACATAAGAACCTTCCGCCCTGGGTTTGATTCTCCTTGGCCACCCATGGACGTCGTAAGTGGCAAAAAAAAAACCTTGATTTCTGTAGGCTTCGTGGTGATTAGTCTTTGGACCTAGAAAGCTTTTGGAGTCACCCCCGTTATAAAAAAAAGAAAAAAAAATAACTAACAAAAGAACATGTAGACTTCTTAAACTGAGAAGGAAATTAGGGGAGTCCATATATTACCATGAGTTGAGCAACCTCTGCGATGAGAACATTGGTCATCTTATTTCACTGTAAGAAAAACGAAGACTTCTGAGTCTGTTGCGATCTGTGACGACCATCTGAACACGGTAGCTAAATAGTTGAATGTGGGGATTGTGTCAGTGATTTATTGGCTGAACATGCGTATATAGTCTGGCAAGTAAATCTTAAATATAAGTTCGACTGAAATACCTCACACAGCACAAACTGCAGTGTCGTCATGCACCATGCACATGTGAAAGACGTGAATCCACGCTGCGGTTTTAGGTAGCATTTAGAGTAGGAGCAGAAGCACCATCCATTAGTGGTGTCAATGTCACCGACCTCGACAGTGCAAAGAAACTTTGCAGTGTACGTGGTCCACATGAGGAGGAAAGTTATAAGCATGTGGGTATCAAGATCATGAGCTAACATATAGCTATAAACGAATGGAGTTCACCAACCTGTGGTGGAGAGTTAAAAACGTAGTTGTTCAGCTCAGCAAGAGTTACTGGTTCAATTTTTTTCAAACCTCCATACTTGGAAGGTCTGGAGCTGCTACCATCATCAGATCCATATATAACCTACTAAATAAAAAAATTCCCCTCATGTTTGAGAACAACCTTCACATTATTTCTTAGACAACAGTTACAGTTTGGTAAGTCTTACGCTGCAAGAACACTCTGGCCGGCAAGGCATTCATTGTCAAAATAGAAGTTTGTTCCAGGGGGTAGCATTCAGGAGAAGCCGACCTGCAATGACACATGAGAAATTAGTACGTTCTCCTCCAAATAATTTTGATTTTTGGGTTTATCTTTGTGGCAACAATGACTTTAGGCTCCAAACCCGATACCTCTAGTTTCTGATGAAGCTGATTTACAATCATGCCAAACACACAAACACATAGGGAAAGGCGTTTAAGTTTATAATGACACTAACAACATTAACCAACCCAAAAAGAGCATCAATGATTAACTTTGAAACAATACACATCGGCTTACGTATCATAACACATTGGATGGCCTGATTCTCATTGTTAAAGGTGGTCTTGATGCCACAAACATTAGGGCTGGGCACAAAACCCATAATCCAAAATCCGAACCGAACCCAAACCGAAAAACCCGAACCGTATCCGGTCCAAAAATGTAAAAATACCCGAATGGATCTCGTAAGGTGTTACAAACATATCCGAACCCAAAGTGTTATTGACCGAACCCGAACGGATAATCCGAAAAACCCGAAAGCCCGAAAAATCCAAAAAAATATCCGAAGAAACCAATTTGACTGTCCAAATTAATATGTAATATAAATATATGAAAAATATATATACTTCAAATATTGAATTTCTGATATGATATCTAACAATTAGTGTTTAAAATTTAAATAAGTACCTTAAATACTCAATTATATATAAATAAGTATATAATTTTAATGTTTTTCTTTTAAATTTTAGATTTTATTTCATGTATATCCGAACCGATCCGATATAATCCGAATCCGAACGATATATGGTTACTTTATGGGTTTTAGGATGTGATACAAAACCGACCCGAAACCGATGTGTTATATCCAAACCCGACCCGTATTTGTAAATTTACTAGAATGTGACCTATGAGGTGTTATAAAATAGAACCGAAATCCGAAAAATCCGACCCGAATGCCAACGGGTACCCAAACGCCCAGGCCTAACAAACATCACCAAAAACGCATGCAAGAGAATATTTGTAACAAACGGTTAATAAGGAAGGAATTAGTTGCAGCCAATCATTGTTAGAGAACGGGAAAAGCATAAGTGGCTAAACATACCCGGCAAAGCCACGTTCGTATTAGCCAAATCCATAAGCTATTTGATATCTCATGATTTTGATTAGTTTTAAATTCATATTTTAGTTTATTATTATCATTTTAGGTTGCATTTAGGTCTTTATATTGCATTTGCATGCATAATTGCATTTGACAGGGTTTAGATTGCACAATTGGAAGTTTTGGGCAAAAATAAAGGGTTAAAATGTAACTTTCAAGACTTTGAAGCCAAACTGAAAAGAAGTAAAAACCAGCAGACCATCCTGCAAATACACGGAGGGCTAGATTGCAACATTAAAAGTATTGGGTCTGATTCGTGAGGTTGTTTCTGCACATAAGAAAGTTATGGGGCAAGCGTGTAAATAACAGGAACTCCAGGGACCAAAGCTGCAAAATAAGAGAAGTCCACCATTGCTGTTGCACGAGCTTTCTTCTTCGCCGATCTGGAGACGTGGCGGCGAGTTCGATTCCGATGATGAGCACAACCACTGCGAGGGAGATGAGCACGGCGACGATGTGACTTGGACGAGAGAGCCCGTGGTGGAGCAAAGCGGTGGAGACGGAGGAGATGACATCACGATTTAACGTCGTCGAGGAAGCTTCGCGGTGGCTTGGAGTGATGAGCACGACGAGGACCTGAACCGGAGCTTGGCCGAAGATGACAGCCACGACGGAGCAACAGAAATGAAGAAGACAAAGGCAACGAGCCATCCGTCTCAAGCGTCACAGCGGCTCGACGTAGCGGCTTTGCTTGGCCGCTGGCTCTGCGCCTCCAACCCCTGCTTCATATCGGCTTCGTACAGCGGTCTAAGGCAACCGCTACAAGCCTCGTAGCGGCTTGATGCAGCGGTATAAACACACCGCTATGAAGAAGACAAGGCACAAAATCGAGTGTTAACCGGTTTATTCCGGTTTAACCTTGGTTTATGGGATCGAACCAGCTCGAGTTTTGCCTTCTTACATATAGTTTTAGACCCCCAAAACCCTAAGATATCTCATTTTCTCTCTAAAGACTTTGTTTCATTGTAAAAGCTTGAATCTTTTGAATCATTTAAGGAAGTTCTTCATCTTATCTTGTTTCTCTTACATGATTAACCTTGAATCTCACATAGGTTTAAGGTTTATCATGGAGTTTATTGAGTAAACATTCTTTGATTCATGGGTTAAGTAGATTAGGGTGATTAGGTGAATGTTTAGGATGATTCTTGCTTGATTAACTTTGTTCTATGGCTTATTAGGTGATTTTAATGCTAGGTTAAGGTTGGGAAATCTAATCTAGATCATAAGTAGTTTCACGCCCGGAAGGTGTTCGATGAAATGCTTGAACAACCTAGTATTGTCCTATACATGCTTGGCCAACGGGAGTTGTTGTCAAGATGTTTAGTGGTTAGTAGACTTGTGTTTTATGCATGCTTGATTGGGTAAGGCCAACGGGAGTTGATGTCTAATTCATGATTAGCATAGGGGCTATTGTCACGGGAGTGGATTAGTCTATTTGAACGAGATTTAGACCTATAGACTTGTTGATTGTTTTGTTTGAGCATCCTAGATTGAATCTTGATCACCCGATATCGATGATCTTGCCCATGGATCTATCCTTAGCTATTGATTTAAAGTTTGATTCTTGCACTTGTTTCTTGTTTGAATTTGAGATCACATTGTTCATAATTCTAGGAGTTTAGTTTGTTACAAATCATCAATCTTCCCTTGTTTGCTTAGATTAGGAAATTTTGTGTATTCTTAGTGTTATAGATCACTAGTTCTCTGTGGATTCGATCCTAAAGTGCTGCATCGATATACCATTCGATTGTGGTAGCGTGCACTTAGGTTAATTGGTCTGTGATAAAACGCAGAACATCACTATTCATATTTCTAACCTGAACTTTTTTCTTAAAATAATAACAGTCGCTCCACCACCTCCACAACCAAAACTATCTAAAACTAACTAAAGAAGGAAGCTAAACGGTCGATACCTTGTTGTCAAGAAAAACCAGGTCTGTAAAGAAAGCTCAGAGTTTCCAAAACTATATTTGAATTGGTAAAATCCTGATGCCTTATAAAGGCTTACAAAGAAACGTAACTGAAAAACAGAGTGACCGAAACAAACTGACATTACGGCCATAAACAACTAAGACCATAAACAACTAAGGCCACTAAGACCTATTTCTACGACAACTACTTTGACTAATAACTAAATATGACAAAGTCATTTGATTGAGAAATAACGAACTTAACAAACTCAACAAGGTCCACCCCGAGAAGCTGTCCGACTTTCTTCAGATTCCTCGCATCCCAAAATCCAAGAAGCTGTGTAACAACTGTTTTCTTAGAACCTCTGTCCTTCAATCGGAAAATTGGAGCTGGTTAATCGCCATCGGTGGATGCTCTGTTTCTAGGGTTTATGATATGATTTCAAGAAGCCTTTTGAATCCTCTGGACTACCTTCTCGACATATATATAGTCGCTTCAATTTAGAGGGGGAGGTGAGAAACCTTAATTGCAGAGGGAAACATTTACACTCTAGGACACATTTTATCTTTTTTATTACACTTTAGAACACATTCTACACGCACATTTTCTTTAACTATTCCCTTCATTCTTAACCAAACCAATCTTCTTTTATGTTAATTATAAAAACTAAAACCTAGTTATAATAAAAAGAAGAGAAGTAGCGGACGTTAACCACAACCATAGATATGTCTTCAATTCCAACAGCCAAGATTTTTTGGCAGATCTGGATTTGACAAATATCTATCTGAAATTCTATCAATTATATTTCCACTAAGCCGAATCATCATCTTCATGGTTTTTATTTTTTTCTTCTCTGACAAAAAAAATTTTTGCTTAGTAAATAATTTTGATGTAAACTAATGATTTCTCTCACAAAAATATTTCAATTTGGAGTGTGCAAGGGAAATAGTGATGTAGACGACAGAGGAGACGTCTACGTAGATGACGATGGAGACAGCAGTATAAACGACGGCGACAATGGAGACAACAACACATACAACACTGCTGCGATGTTTTCTTGATTCCGTATTATGCATGTCACGGAAGATCTCTTTGGCGAACCCATGTGGTTATGTACCGTCAAAGACGATCTCCCTCCATCAAAGTAATTTTATTTTCATGCTTATTTCTATTAGATAATTGAAATTTCTAGAAACTTAGGAAAAAAATTAGCTGAAGAAATCTCTTTGTTCTTGTTAATAAAGCATGATTTTTTTGTTCTTGGGTCATAAAACATGTATGCGATGGATTCTTTGTGGAGGAGATTAAGAGATGGATGATTCAATTTATGAGTCGTCGATGCTTACCATAGGAACAAGACCATCCACAAGGATTTTATGCCTCGTAATATATTAATATTTGATGATGAAATGTTTAAGGTCGAAGATTTTAGCGAGGTGATTGTAAATTTTTAAATTTTGAATCAAGTTTGTTTCTTTTTATGAGAGTGATGATACTAATGATGTTATTTACCATTATGTAAAGTTTTTTTCTTTGAATCAAATATGTTATTTATCTTTATTTGTTTAAGTATTTGGACAGCTAAAATGAACTTCTATGTTAGAAAAAGTGTCATTTCCGTATAATGCAAACTAATTTGAGTTTTGCGTTATGTTTCTCAACTCGTTGTTCTTTATTTTTGTTTAGTGTTCCTTTTTAAGTTTTTTTCTATTCATCAAAGCTGAAGTCTTCAAAACAAAAGCGTATCAAAGTTATTCAATTTGA
This sequence comes from Moricandia arvensis, assembly GCA_905132765.1. Lineage (NCBI taxonomy): Eukaryota > Viridiplantae > Streptophyta > Magnoliopsida > Brassicales > Brassicaceae > Moricandia > Moricandia arvensis. The sequence goes on from CAJHQP010001269.1 coordinate 95,467, forward strand.
GTGAAATTTATAGGGCTAATAAGTTTGTACTTCCTTGAGAATGTGATACACTAAAAATCGGATCTTGATACTGCCAAGTTAACAGTTGTAGTTGTTGTACTTTAGATTCAATTCCAGAGGACCATTTTACTCTATATCTTGAGATTTTAATTTCTTAGCTAAAACTTTCAGATTTAACAGAGAACAAGGTAAAAATAATAGAGATCAAGTTACGGTTTGAGTTGTTGAATTTTGGAAAAGCTAGCCTAGGGTGATTAAACAGGTGTTAGACATCATCAAGCCACATAATTATTCAAGTTCGAATTAAAAACAAGCCAAGAACATAGATCAATGGCTAGAATAGCCCACCGTCGTGGTGCTTGTTCCTTTCAGAGAACAGTCTCGGAGACTAAGTTGTCGCTTATTCCGAGTTCTGTCTATGAACAGTGACGATCATGCCTATTCAGTTCATATTACACCCTAATATCTACTTTCGCTGATTAGGGATATAATACTTATTCTAAACAGATCATGCAATCTATAACACGGTTAATGAATAGATGAAACCCTAGATCTAACATAAAGTGATCGTATTCATGCTAGTATTAAGTTAAATTTAGAATAAAAGCTATCAATGAACATACAACTTATTTATGTGTAGCTTGAATAAATCCAACACCCTAACACCCTAAGCTAACAATATTAACTACTCAGCAATCATGGCAATAAACACAGCAAAGGTTACTGAATAATACTCCATAAATTGAAATCAAAACTAAAAATAGGGTTCAAGAAATCTTCTCTAATCGCGAGAATAAGGTGAGGATTTCTTTCTCCCTTACAAAGTATTGAATCCAAGAGTTTTTTGCTGAAAAGAATGAAATAAATCTGAGCTGAAAGAGTCCCTCTCTGTTAATGGTCGTGCCTCCTCTTTTATAGGATTTTGTGGCGGCTGAAAGGAGGGAGAAATAAAATTAGGGTAAATCCCAAGAGAATCTGCAGTTTCCTAAAATATCTCCGCGGGGATCAAGGCTCTGCTTGATCACTGGGGTTGTTCTGCGGGACAGAATTCAAATTTCTCTGTTTTCTTCATGTTTCCCTCTAAGTTCCACAGCCTCTTTTATACCTGAAATGTCTCGAATAGAGCTGTAAGTACCCTATAATTGCATGAGAAAGATCAATAAATCAAAAATCAAAGTATGTTAAAAACACACTATATCAGAATGACAGTAAAACAATGTTTGCAGGTGAAACCACACATCATTCGAATACATAATGTTGTACATGTGTACACCAGAAATATATTGTACACAAAATGTTTTGTACATATGTACACGCATGTAATATTGAAAAGCTACACATATTCAAACAAGCAATTCTCTAATTTTAACAAAAAAATCCAAATTAACATTCGTAAGACAAAGTAGACTTTGCATTGAATCCTCTAGCTATGGTAATAGTCTGTAGCAAACAGACTCTTAAGCGATAGCTCATTCACCTCTTCTGTAACTGTCGGCTCTAAAACAATCCAATTACTGGTTTGGATTTACTTCAGTAGAAACAATATATGAACAAAACATACAAAAAGACAAGCCGATAACAGGTCACCACTGCCTTTCTCCTTCTCGGGTCATTTACATCTTGTCGTCACTTCACCAGCAACTCCTGTGTAGCCGGAAACTTGGTTTCGTCGCCGTCGTTGGTAGTTCTTCACTCTTTCCACGTTGTCGCCATAATCGATTTCTTTGCCTTTTCGTTTTTCTTCTTCAATCGTCTTTTCCTTTCTCTTTTTCCCTTGGTAAAACCCACTAAACTTCGGAATTATTCTTCCCCACTCGCTTCCTTCTCGTTGGTGTTAGAATTTTTGCGCGTCTCCGCCGTCAATTTTTCGATCGTCTGAAAGAAGCTTCGACGTCTTAACTCTCCAAACCGCAACTTTTGTTAAGGGAGAAAGTTAACCAAAAAAAGTTTTAACCTTTTTACGGATCTAATGTAAACTATGAACTAAATTTAATTTGGTCTCATGTCCACCACCACATCCTTACTTTTTGAATTTTGAACGCTCTAACTAATCTAACCAGCAAAAAATTGATTTTACTTAAATGCCCATTTCTAATTTTGCTTTTTCATGAAGAAATAAGTCTTCAATCACTAAAAAGTGTCTTAGTAGCACAATGTGCTCTTGGGTGTAATAAAAACTAATAAAGTGACTATTTCTTTTAATAACTCTTGTAGAGGAGATAGTTGGAAGTATTGATTGCCTCCATCGTACGAATTGAGAGGAGACATAATGACGGGGTTATTCTTCTCACCTCGGAAAAGCTAAGAACTCATATCATTGTTTTCTTGTTTGTTTGTGGGCCTCACATAAAGGGTTTGATGGGTTAAGTCTCTTAACTAAAGCCCCACATGAACGACCCGAAACCATATAAATAAAAATTTAGAAAGTCAAAAAAGTGATGACAGGTGTCGCAATATGCCCATCTTTCCTTACTGATGTGGTAGCATGAGGAGTGGGAGATGTCTATTTTATTGTTATAGATAGATATATAGATATATATCATGGGTTTAACATATATAAACATGTCTGGATATCTTGAGGCCATTTTGACAGTTAAATATGTTTACTTATTTGCCGACAAATAAATATCTTTAAATATAAAAATTATTAACATAATATCTCAAATTTGGTCTAACAATTATGCAATATTTCTATTAATATACATCACTAATAAATATATTAAAATGTCATGTTATCATCAATTATTTTTATAAGGATTCAAATTTCTGTTTATGTAAAGTAAATATCTTTTCTCGTCACAACACTTTTAACTTGAACTAAAAGAAGTGGTTTTCGTTATTTATGAAGAACAAAATAACATTTTCAATTTTATTAATACCCGTGCGTACGGGTGAAACATACTAGTTAATTGTAAGAAAGATGTTAGGATCTTATTAATGATACAATCGAGATTTTAAAGCAAATACTTAAGTATATAACACTCAGAAGCGACCATATCAATGTCAATTATATTTATATCCGGTAACATAGTACACCTTATTATGTCGCAACAACCAGCAACAAAATATCAATTGTTATTCTTCTCTTTGATAAAGGCGTAGAATTACTATAAAAATTATGTAAGTTTCAATGAATTTAAGAAAATCAGGGACCGCAAGGATAAAAGCATCTGCATTGAAAATCTCCTTTGTCTATAGGTACGCACCTACCAACCCCTTTTGGCCTCTTTTTGAGACATTCGGCTGCACATTGCTTCTTATCACATTTTCCAGTATTGTTTGGGTATGGGTCAACACAAGTTTCTTTTGTGCCTGGTCCTTTTTTCTGAGCACTCACCATTACTCCTGCTATTATAATAATTGAAATTCAACATTGGTTTTGTATTTAAGACAGAAAAATAATATTTTGAAAATATATGTTTTGAGAGTTTTTGCATATTTATAAAAAAAATGATATTCTAAACATCTTATTTCTTAATCATTGATTATTCATGGAGAATTTCTACATCAATATAATGGAACTAGACTTACAATTTATATAAACATAAGAAAATAATGCAGCAACAAAATAACTTTATTTTAGAATGGTTATTTTTTTGAACTCTTTCAGAATGGTTGTATGACATATATACTAAAATTTGTAAATTTAAATATATACCTAGTAGAAAAATTGTGAGCATAATGAAGCAAATACGAGAAGTTTGAAAAGAAATCTTCATCTTTGATATTGAACTAATTGTGTTTAAAAATTAGAAAGACAGAGAAGTATATTTATAGACGAATCACAATACCGAAACATATCTAATTTAAGCTTTTTTAAAAAAAAATCGATATAAAAGGATCTAGTTTGACCAGTTTTTTTTTAACAATTTCAAGTTTTTGATTTATTTAATAAATAAATAGTTTGACTCACTTATTTTAAGTTTATAACACAAAGAATGAAGATTCAAATAGTTAACGACCATTTGTTCACATAATAATTATCGGAAAAACAAACAAACCATCAGAAAATTAGTTGGTCATATCTTCAAAAAAAACAAGGTGACTACAATAATCTTCAACTAATAATAAAACAATATAATATGTACAAAATCTAAAATTGAAGCTATACAAAATGAAACAGCTAAGGTAGATTATTTCCCATGAACATGTTAAAACAGTCGCTACAAATATTTGAGGGATGATGATTGGCAATTAATAGATTCCACACAATAAGGGCACTTCATGCAAACGTTTTTGAAAGAAAACGACTAAGCACACTGCTATTATTTAGACATATTAAGTAAGGACATATCTCACAAGTGTAAAAACAAAGCTTCCTTTAAAGATCCCAAAACAGATGTAAGCCTTCCTTGAAGCCCTTCACCAATATAATTACCAAAGTTGGTGCAACCTCTTCTATTGATTTTTATAGCTACGTGAAGGAGACGTACCAGCAACTCAGCCTAGTACGACTTGTGAAGAATCTCTTGTTGCAAACCACCACATCGAACATCTTGAAGATTCTATGTAAAATGTATCATTCGTTACTTCTACGAAAATGATGTCACTAATGGTCTCTTTTCATTTAAATGCAGCAGCTGGTGGTGAATATTGTCGTAATCACTTTGTTTACGAACTCACAAATATAAAAATATCTCTTCTTATTACCTTAAAAAATTTGCTCAAAATATTCTGACGAGCACATTGTGAAGGACCTCACAAGACACGCACAATGTTTTGGCCAAACGTCTTCGATACAACAAATGAATTGGATAATTGAATCTCAGCTGTTAACATAACCACTAATCTAGGGGATCTGGACGAGCACATTGTGAAGGACCTCACAAGACACGCACAATGTTTTGGCCAAATGTATTGAGGTATGAAAATTGGAAGAACACCAGAATTCTAGAAAAAATTAACGTAATATAATATGCTGGCACAGAGGAAATAGTGGTAACATTTGTTGGGGTTTTAAGTTACTGTCTTTGTCCTGTTCTTTAGGAAGTTCGTTGTTTGTTGTTTTTGTTTCAAACGTGGTCATCGTGTTTAGATCACGCTTGCTATTTCTTAGGAGTAGTTGGTTCACTCTGTTTTTCCTGCAAGGCTATATAGCCATTATCTTTCTCTTTAATGAAGTAAGTCAGTTTTCCAGAAACAACATCTTAAGAGTTACAATCTGGTATCAGAGCTTACTTCAAATTGAGAGAATGAGTGGAGAAGGTAATGGCAACGGTGGTTACTCTGCGCCTGCAATTCCCAAATTTGATGGGGATTATGAACACTGGAGCATGGTCATGGAAAATCTCCTGCGGTCCAAGGAGTATTGGACGGTTGTGGAATCAGGATACACGCAACCAGCAGCCGGAATGGAGATGACAGCGGCACAGAAGAGCACACTTGAAGAGATGAAGCTTAAAGACTTGAAGGCGAAGAATTACCTGTTTCAATCCATCGACAGGACGATTCTGAAAACAATAACACAGAAGGAGACATCCAAGCAGCTGTGGGAGTCGATGAAGATGAAATGTCAGTGGAACGCTCGAGTGCAGAGGGCGCAGCTTAATAGGCTTCGCAGGGATTTTGAGGTCTTGGTAATGAAACAAGGTGAATCTGTTGATGCATATTTCACTCGAGTAATGGTGATCGCAAATGAGATGCGAAACTGTGGAGAAGACATGCCGGATGTCAAGATCGTTGAGAAGATCCTGAGAACTCTCACTGACAAATGGAACTACATTGTGTGCTCCATTGAAGAATCAAAGGATGTTGATAGCATCTCTGTTGATGCTTTGCAAAGCTCTCTCCTTGTGCATGAACATAAGTTCAAGAAGGACGGTGGAGAAGAGCAAGCGCTTGCTGTAACAGATGATTATCATGGAGGAAGAGGAAGAGGAAGATCAGCCTTTGGGTCCCGCGGCGGAAGAGGTCGAGGTAGAGGACGTCGTACTTTCAACAAAGCAACGGTTGAATGCTACAACTGTCACAAACTTGGCCACTTCCAGTCTGAGTGTCAAGCAAATTATGCAGAGGAAGAGGTGGAAGAGATGCTACTCATGGCATACGTTGAAGAAATACAAGAAGAAGAAGTAGCAGAGAACTCCCAGGTGTCTCTCATGGCACACGTTGAGGAACCACAAAAGAAACATCACAACGATGTGTGGTTTCTTGATTCAGGTTGCAGCAATCATATGTGTGGAGAGCTATCTCTTTTCAGCAAGCTGAATGAAGGGATCAAGAAGACGGTCCGACTAGGAAATCACTCACAAATGAAGGTTATGGGAGCAGGAAACATACGACTCTCGATTGAAGGAGTAAGCCACCTTGTGCAAGACGTTCTTTATGTTCCAGACCTGAAGAACAATCTTCTCAGCATTGGACAACTTCAGGAGAAGGGGTTGGAGATCCTGATAAAGTCCAACGAATGCAAAATCTATCATCCTTCGAGAGGTCTCATCATTCAAAGCAAGATGACAACGAATAGAATGTTTGCACTGTTCTCGAAGAATGAAACCAACCTGGCAATGATGTGTCTTCAAACTGATGCTCATGACAAGTTCATGCTTTGGCATCAAAGGTATGGTCATCTTGGTTACTCAGGATTAAAGACACTGAAGAACAAAGAGATGGTGAACGGTTTACCAGACTTTGCCGAGACAGAGGCAGTCTGCACTGATTGCTTAAAGGGGAAGCAACATCGAGAGATCATGCCAAAGAAATCCAGTTGGAGAGCATCAGAGAAGCTTGAGCTCATTTACTCTGACATCTGCGGTCCGATCTCTCCAGTGTCTAATGGTGGAAAGAGGTACCTGATCTGCTTCATCGATGATTTCAGTAGAAAGGCGTGGGTATACTTCTTGGTCTACAAAGCAGATGCGCTTGCCACCTTCAAGCAGTTCAAGAGCGGCATAGAGAAACAGTCTGGTTTGCGCATCAAGTGCTTAAGGACAGATCGTGGTGGAGAATTCACCTCAAGTGAGTTCAATGAGTTCTGTAAAGACAGTGGGATCAAGAGGCAGTTGACGACGCCTTACACACCACAACACAACGGTGTCGCAGAGAGGAAGAACAGAACAGTGATGAACATGGTGAGGAGTATGTTGGTGGAGAAGAATGTTCCAAAGGTGTTCTGGCCAGAAGCTGTCAACTGGGCATTTTACCTTCTGAATCGATGTCCAACAAGCTCTGTAAAGGATGTTACACCAGAGGAAGCATGGAGTGGAATCAAACCATCGGTGGCACACCTGAGAGTTTTTGGCTGCATCGCCCATACCCACATTCCTGATGCACACATAACAAAGCTTGAAGACAAGAGTCGCAGAGGTGTTCTACTTGGTTTAAGTGCAGAATCAAAGGGATAAAAGCTCTTCGATCCCATAAACAAAAGGTTGACGGTGAGCAGAGATGTGATCTTTGAAGAGGACAAGAAGTGGGACTGGGATGCGACTTATGAGGAATCAATTCAAGTTGACTTGGAGTGGGAGAATGAAGAATCACAAGACGATGTCGGTCGAGAAAATGCAGAAGAAGTAGTTGGTCAGGAACCTGAAACAGAAGATGGAGACAATGAGATCGTGGAGAATCCCAACACTGGCTCACCTCCAATGGCTACTGCTACTACACGAACTAATGTTGCAGAGAGTTCAAGAGGGTCGGGAAGGAGACAGACAAGACCACCAGTAAGACTAAGTGATTATATCACTGGAGACCAGTATGAAGAAGATGAGTTGGCTCAGTTTGCCTTGTTCGTAGAAGGGATGGTACAGTTTGCATTCTTTGCCGGAACAGATCCAGTCAACTTCGAGGAGGCCATCCAAAGTGAAAACTGGAAACGAGCCATGGATTCCGAGATAAACTCAATAGAGAAGAACAACACCTGGACTCTAACCGATCTGCCACAAGGAGCCAAGAGCATAGGAGTCAAATGGGTGTTCAAAACCAAGCTGAATCAACATGGAGAGGTTGAGAAGTACAAAGCCAGGCTCGTAGCAAAAGGCTATGCTCAAGAACATGGAATCGATTATGAAGAGGTTTATGCTCCTGTTGCACGAATGGACACTGTTAGAATGATCTTAGCTCTGTCCGCTCAGAGGGGTTGGACAGTCTATCAGCTGGACGTGAAGTCAGCGTTTCTGCAAGGAGAACTAACAGAAGAGGTCTTTGTTGACCAACCAAAGGGGTATGAACGGAAGAACGCAGAGAGCAAGGTCCTCAAGCTTCGTAAAGCACTTTACGGTCTCAAACAGGCACCAAGAGCCTGGTTCAGCAGGATAGACTCTTACTTTAGAGAGATGGGGTTCGAAAAGGACGCAAGTGAGCAAACACTGTTTACCAAAACTAATGAACAAGGTAAAACTCTCATCATTAGCTTGTACGTTGACGACTTGATATACACTGGAAGTGATGAAACAATGATGAGAGAGTTCAAGGAATCAATGATGAGAGAGTTTGATATGTCAGACTTGGGGGAGATGAGGTACTTTCTTGGTCTCGAAGTGATGCAGGTTGATGAAGGAATATTTGTGAGCCAGAAGAAGTATGTGAATGAAGTGCTGAAGAGGTTCGAAATGGAAGAGAGTAATCCAGTTTTGAATCCAATCATTCCTGGTTTCAAAATTCATAAAGACGAAGACGGCGTGAGGGTTGACGAATCACTCTACAAGCAGCTGGTTGGAAGCCTAATGTATTTGACTGCAACAAGGCCGGACGTGATGTATGCTGTAAGTCTCATCAGTAGATACATGTCGAAACCCACTGAACTTCATCTTAATGCAGCCAAAAGAATCCTCAGATACTTACAAGGAACCACTGCACACGGAATCTTCTATCAGAAGAAAGGGAACTCAGAGCTTATTGGGTTCACAGACAGCGACTATGCAGGGTGTGTAGAGGACAGAAAGATCACTTCAGGGTATGCTTTCATCCTGAGCGATGCCGCAGTAGCTTGGTCCTCAAGGAAGCAAGCCATCGTCACCTTGAGCACAACGGAAGCAGAGTTTGTCGCAGCTGCTGCAAGTACATGTCAACTGATATGGATGAAGAGGATACTGAAGAGGATTGGTTATGAGGGAAGTTCAAGTCCAGTGATTTTCTGCGACAACAGCTCGGCCATAAAGCTATCAAAGAATCCGGTGATGCATGGTAAGAGTAAGCATATTGATGTGCGCTTTCACTTCTTAAGGGACTTGGTAAACGAAGGAGAAGTTCAACTAAAGTTCTGTGGCACACGTGATCAAGTGGCTGACATATTTACCAAACCACTCAAGCTGGAGGCATTTGAAGATTTCAGAAGGAAGCTAGGGGTGTGTGATGCTTCAATCATAAACTAGTAGACTGTCTAGTTTAGGGGAGGGAATGTTGGGGTTTTAAGTTACTGTCTTTGTCCTGTTCTTTAGGAAGTTCGTTGTTTGTTGTTTTTGTTTCAAACGTGGTCATCGTGTTTAGATCACGCTTGCTATTTCTTAGGAGTAGTTGGTTCACTCTGTTTTTCCTGCAAGGCTATATAGCCATTATCTTTCTCTTTAATGAAGTAAGCCAGTTTTCCAGAAACAACATCTTAAGAGTTACAACATTGCAGTGACCATGGAAGTAAATATTGGAAAACAGATGTAATAGTACCAAGTAATTTGAACTGCAAGTCTGCAACTACTAGACGAATTGAAGACGCATGACTTTTATTCTTTTTTTTTTTGCTCAACATCAAACTTTTCATTAACCAAAAGAGTAGTACATGATTTTAACCACAAAGGATTCAACCACATTTACAAACAAAATGATCTAGTATCATCCAGAAACACATAGATGGATTCTAGGCTACCTAATCGAAACTTTGTTGTAATTCTACCCAGTGAACACAAGCATTCCCCACGACCCAGAGAATACTGACTCTTAGATCCCTAAATTCGACCACACGAATGAACACCGTGTAAAAAGGATACCATGAAAGAATAGCAGTGGTAAAAGAGATACACACTTCTCATGGTCATAATATGTCAAACAAAGCATGGTCCCATGTCCCGATGGTCCTCAACCATTTTTAATCACATGGCACGTCTCTATTGCTGATCTTATCAAAAAAAAAATTCTGATAGTTGATCTTATCATTTTTCCCAAGCTTGTGGTGAATCTTTATTCTCAAACAAGTTATAAATTAAAATTTGCATCTTATGTCATGAAAAAGACGTACATCAATACATTTTTACCCAATAACTTCCCAAACTTCTATATAATTAAAACTCAAATACAAAATAGAACTAACACTATTTAAACAGGTTTATTATATTTCTTTAATAAAAATTAAAAAATTATCAATTATTTTTTTACAAATAATTTGATAGCATTTATTATAGAAATATAAAATATAGTTTAACTATTTTAAGTGTTTATTATATCTTCTACTTCTTAACTAACAACTTTTTCACATTTTTTAACTACTTCATTAATTATCTTTGTCATAATAATTTAACATCATTTATTTACAGATTAACCGTAATAATTAATTGCTCAGGTATACGTTGGGTACAAATCAGTTCTTTTGGATATTGAGTTTTTTGGTTTTAAAATTAAGTTTTGTTTGGCTATGGCAAATCTCTCAAATAACAATTTTTGAAGTTTTTGTCACAAAAATAAACTTTAAAAACAAAAATGACCAAACTAGACCTTTTTATTTTTAAAAAATTAATATTTTTTATTTAATTTTTCAATTTTAAACCTCACCCCCAAAACCTCATCCCATAACTCTAAACCCTAAGTCTAGATTAGTTAACCCAAGGGGTATAAACGTATATTTACCCCCAAAATTCCACCCCAAAAAGGTTATTTTTGTTATTTTTTCCTTAAAATTTATTTTTGTGACAAAAACTTTTTTAGGTTTATCTTATGGTATTTCTCAATAAGTTAATCTTTGATTTTTTTCTACAAAATAAGTTACTATGCAAAATAAGTTACTACTTGAATGATTCGGTAAATTATAACAGCAGAATAGACATGCATACATCAATTGATAATGTTACAGAGTTACTAGTTTCACTTTTAAATAATGAAAACCATGTTTCATGAGAATCAACCATATATTAACAAGAACATTCCAACAAAAACATTTTTGTTTTGTTTTAGTGTTTAACTAGGTGGATTGCCCGCACATGCGGGCATAAACATTTTATAAAATTACTTATTAATATATACATTACTGATTAAAAACTATAAAAAATAAATTATTATTTATATTTTCTTTTGAATTTTTATGTGAAAAATCTTATATATACTATATTCATTATTAATATCAATCTTAAAATTTACTCAATTATAGAAAATTAATAATTCACTTGATTAATATTTAGTTTATGTGTTTTCTGTTTTTTCTGTTTTTTGTTTTCTATTTTTTTCGTTTTAAATTTTAATTAAAAGATTTTTTTAGATAACAACACAATATATATATATATATCAGATTATATTTTTATTTTAAATAATTTTATATATATATATCAGATTATATTTTTATTTTAAATAATTTTTATATTTTAGATAATTCTTATTATTATTAATTTTAATCATTATCTAATAAAATAATTTAAATTCGTTTTTACTTTTTAATAATTTATATATTTTATTTATTAAAGGGCATCTTTTTATTTTAAAAAATATTTAGATTTTATATAATTTTTATTATTATTAATTTTAATCATTTATCTAATAAAAATAATTAAAATTCGTTTTTATTTTTGAATAATTTATATAATTTATTCATTAAGGGTATAAACGATATTAACCACTATAAGTTTTAACGTGAGAGCTCCGTTGCGAAAAATCAATTCGTAAATAATAGTATAGGTAGTTTAATAAAATTCGAAGGAAAAGGAAACGGATAATACAAAATCTAACGGCAGAGAATATGAGAGAGAAAGAGGTGTTTGAATGAGATTAAACAACGCCGTTGCTCTTCTTCTTCTCAAAACCTCCTCTCCGCCTAGGGTTTTCTCTTTCAGTCCCCGCCGCCATTTTCTCTCCCACTTCCGCTTCTCTTCTTCCGCCGCAGTCATGCCCGGTTCCGAACCATCATCGGAGATTCAGTGGCCAGCCAAGACCGTCAGGGATACCTATTTCGATTTCTTCAAAGGGAAAGGTCACAAGTTCTGGCCATCGAGCCCCGTTGTTCCTCACAATGATCCCACTCTTCTCTTCGCTAACGCTGGTAACGTAACTTCCATCGCCAAGTTTTATCGAATCAGATTAATCTCGTATCGTATTCTAATTGTGGAGTTGACTAGATTGCTTTATTCACTATCAATTGATTAAGAGTTTGTAGATTAGAAGATTCATATACTGTCTCAGATGTCATGTTATTGATTATCATCTGTGTATATTTATTCATTGTTTTCAAAGCAGTGGGATCTATTCACTATCAATTGATTAAGAGTTTGTATTCTGGGAGATTCATATACTATCTCAGATGTCACGTTCTTGATTCTTAAGCTCTGTGTATGTTAATTTCATTTCTCTGTTTTTTTTTTCTTCAAAGGGATGAACCAGTATAAGCCAATATTTTTGGGAACGGCTGATCCGAATACGGAGCTTAGCAAGCTAACTCGAGCATGTAACACACAGAAGTGTATTCGTGCTGGTGGAAAGCATAATGATCTTGACGACGTGGGGAAAGATACTTACCATCACACCTTCTTTGAGATGCTTGGTAACTGGTCATTTGGAGATTACTTCAAGAAGGAAGCAATTGAATGGGCTTGGGAGCTCTTGACTAAGGTAATTAGAAACAACTGGGTCTTGTTTTGAATCACGTTATGGTTCAAAGAGTACGTCTTTTCTTCTTGCACTTGCAGAAAAAGGGATTTGTCATTGTTTACGTCTTATGGGTTTTAGTGAAGTTTTGTTTTTGCATTTTCTCATGCGACAATATGTCACGATTTTGTAAAGTGTTTCTTTTCTTTTGTTTAGGTTGTATATTTTGATTGAGATCCCTTGCAACAGTATGTCATGGTTTTGTTAAGTGGTTCCTTCTAATGTTATTGAATGATTGACTTTATGTCTCAGGTTTATGGGCTACCGACTGATCGAATTTATGCTACCTATTTCGGCGGTGATGAGAAAGCTGGCCTTCAACCTGATAATGAGGCTCGAGATATATGGCTGAAGTTTCTTCCATCTGGACGTGTGCTCCCTTTTGGTTGCAAAGTATGTTGCTTTACTACTCTTGTAAAAAACAAATCGTTTTATATGGAACCTGCTTTGCTTGATTCTCTCTTTCCTAAGGTTTCTTCAGAAGTGCGAATGTTCTTTCTATATATCGACACATTGCTTTGCGAATGATAACTACTGTCAAGTTTAAGCTTGAATGCATTTTTTTTTTGGTAGGATCTAGTAAAATCAGGTTTATGATTTCCAAATGAAAAAATCTGCACCAAATGAGAAACTACGGATTTTCTATTGCTACCACTCTTTCATTTGACTTTCGTGAAACTGCAGGACAACTTCTGGGAAATGGGTGATACAGGTCCGTGTGGACCTTGTACCGAGATACATTATGATCGTGTTGGTAACCGTGATGCTGCATCCTTAGTTAACAATGACGATCCAACATGTTTGGAAATATGGAATCTTGTGTTTATCCAGGTATGAACCGTCTCTTTCCATATTTGTAATTTAGTTCCATTTTTATACTTTTTCATCTATGTATAGTGGTTGTAGGCAGAAACTCTACCTTACGTCTCTAGTTGCATTGTTTTTGCTTGTTATGATACCCTCAGTTGTTTTCTCTAACGACGCCTATTACTATATTTTCAAAACAGTTCAACAGAGAGAGTGATGGCTCACTAAAACCTCTCCCTGCTAAGCATGTCGATACTGGAATGGGTTTCGAGAGGTTAACTTCGGTTCTTCAGAACAAAATGAGCAACTACGATACAGATGTGTTCATGCCCATCTTTGATGACATTCAGAAGGTAATTTGTGTAACCTTAAGGTTTTATGTTCTGTTAACATATCGAGTTACTATTCGATGTCTCCTCTTAGTGATGCTTTTGTCGTCTTATGGGTCTTAGCAATTCTATGAATTCTGATCTTAGCCTATTTGATCTGGGGGAGGTTACAATGACACTGTCATTTGCTTTGAATAATGATCACGGCATCATAGTGTGGGTATCCTGGAGATTGTATCTTTCATGTATTTTTCTCATTGAGAGAAGCATAACAGTGTTCTGATTAGTCCTCCCCTAGTTGCGTGAATCTTAAGTTCAGGTGTTCATGCTTTCACATTTTTAGGCCACCGGAGCTAGGCCATATTCTGGAAAAGTTGGTGTGGAAGATGTGGACAGAGTTGACATGGCTTATAGAGTTGTTGCGGATCATATTAGAACGCTGTCATTTGCTATTGCGGATGGCTCCCGTCCTGGTATGGCCATGATTTCTTGTCTCATTTTATGCAAACGTCTTAGTATTGGACCATTTATTTGAGTTCATTCGTCAACCTGTTCAGCAACAAATGTTTTTGTTTCATTTATTCTAAGTTGAACATGATGGGTTTGTGCTTTTTCTTCCTCAGTTAGCCTATGATGGTATTCTATTCTTTCTAGTTGGTTAACAAATACAATCTGATGCATTCTCTCTTGCAGGTAATGAGGGCCGTGAGTATGTTCTGCGGCGTATTCTTCGCAGAGCAGTTAGATATGGAAAAGAGATCCTAAAAGCTGAGGAAGGGTTTTTCAACGGGTACGAAATTACAGATTTTCTTTTCGGTCGTAATATTTCTTTGGTGCTGGAACATGTTTATTTTTATTTTGCACATTTGTAAATGCAGCATATAATTCTATACGCGTCTGAGCTCCGTCTGTGTTTCAAACTAATCAGTTTGCGCTTTTAACATGCAGACTCGTCAGTTCTGTTATTCGAGTGATGGGTGATACCTTTATCGAGTTGAAGGAACATGAGAAAAAGATCACAGAGATAATTAAAGAAGAGGAAGACAGCTTTTGCAAGACCTTGGCTAAGGTGAGGGCTGGCTCACCAGTTCGCAGCTCAATTACTCCATTCAGTTTGCCATAATTTCAGCATACAATAAAAGGTGTATATAAAAACGTTTAGATTGATTATATAAATTTTCATGGCAGGGAATTGAGAAATTTCAGAAAGCTGGAAAGGCAGTTCAGGGGAATACACTGAGTGGAGAGGTACGTATCTAATTAGATGTTGCAGTATTTCCACCTATGACAGTTTGAATTTCCATCTCAACATACTGTCTTCTCTTTACAGGATGCTTTTGTCTTATGGGATACTTTTGGTTTCCCATTAGATCTGACTCAGGTACTTAGGTCATTCGTAGTTATATCAGAAAGTTTATGTGTTTCTTTATAACTTCCCTTCTCGGGTTTCAGTTGATGGCTGAAGAAAGAGGGTTGATGGTTGATGTTGATGGTTTCAACAAAGCCATGGAAGAGGCGAGGGAAAGATCTAGAAGTGCCCAGAATAAGGTGTTTTCAAAATTTCTTTTACTTTCGTAAAGAGTGTTTGATGTTAAAATAATGTGGGACTATGGACAAAGTTTGAATTTACATGTATCGATTGACTGATCTTCTGATGTCAATTTTTGGTAGCAAGCTGGTGGCTCCATTGTTATGGATGCTGATGCTACATCAAAATTGCACAAGGCTGGTGTGTTAGCAACAGATGATTCTTTTAAATACATTTGGTTCCAGGTTTGTCCTATTTATTCCAGAAATTTGAATGTTGCGCCTGAATTGTACTTATGTTGGTTTGAGAGACAGAAGTTAGGGCACAGAGTAGCAATATATTTTGCTTCAAATAAGCCTTTTTAAGAAAATGTCCCACCAAACTTTGCTACAGGATCACGAGAGTGAAGTAAAGGCTATCTACACTGGCTCTGCTTTTCTGAAAAGTTCAGCTGCTGGCGATAACGTGGGACTAGTATTGGCGTCTTCTAGTTTCTATGCTGAGCAGGGTGGTCAGGTGATCCATTTTACTTGAGATTTTATTTAGTTTTCCAACTGTTTTTCATTTCTGGTCATATGAGTAATGGCATGAAACTGCAGCCTTCATTATGTTCATCTTGGATATATATACGTGACGGTAACACCATGAACACCTTCATATTTGAACTTGCGTATCGGTTGGCAAATTTACAAACGAATTTCTATAGTCTGTTTACAGCTGCATATATTATACATTTCATATCCATGCATAAGGTCTAGCTGGTGATACAGTTCTATATGTATATAAAATTTGTGCCACTAACTTTTTGCTCTGGTAATAGATTTTCGACACAGGACTTATTGAAGGCTCGTTTGGTACATTCAACGTATGTAATGTCCAAATATTTGGAGGCTTTGTTCTTCATATTGGTTATCTCTCGAAAGAAACTGGAGTGGTATCTGTGGGGGATAAAGTTACTTGCAAGGTATCGCGTTGGATCATACACTGTGTCTCATTCAGCAGCGTATTTGGTACTTCCTTAATTGTTTACATATCCGTTTTCTCTGTGTAGGTTGACTATGAGAGACGTAAGCTCATCGCTCCTAACCATACTTGTACACATATGTTGAATTTTGCACTGAAGGTATTGTTTCTGTAGTTTAAATTACCGTTACTTTTTCTTATTGGATCTTGAAATATTCCCTTTCCATGAATTCAGGAAGTGCTCGGGGATCATATTGATCAGAAAGGATCAATAGTTCTTCCTGAAAAACTGCGTTTTGATTTTTCTCACGGTATATGCTTCAATAAGTCATTTTCATTTTGATATGGTCTCTTATGATTGTCTAACAAGTTCCCTAATTTCGAGTAGGCAAGCCTGTTGATCCTGAAGATTTGAGAAAGATCGAAGCCATAGTGAATAAACAGATCAAGGATGAATTGGATGTATTTTCCAAGGAATCAGTTCTTTCTGAAGCTAAGCGAATCAAAGGTCTAAGAGCAGTGTTTGGTGAAGTAAGCTATCCACCAGTTCTCTGGCAATGCATTTTTAGTTTGTTTCTGTGAACCACGAAAACGTTTTCGCTTCTTCTGGTTTTAGGTCTACCCTGATCCTGTCAGAGTGGTGTCAATTGGGAGACGGGTTGAGGACCTCTTGGCTGATCCTGAAAACGATGAGTGGTCATCACTTTCGTCTGAGTTTTGTGGAGGTTGGTTTCCATAGGGGATGGCTATTTGGACCTAGATATTATCTTTGTGAATAGAGTATTGAGTATTGTATTATTATGGAAATTGCAGGAACCCACATAACAAACACCCGTGAAGCCAAAGCGTTTGCTCTTCTATCAGAGGAGGGAATTGCTAAAGGTATTCGTAGGGTTACTGCTGTGACTACCGAATGTGCTTTTGATGCATTGAACGTTGCATCTTCACTTGAAAAAGAAGTTGAGGATGCATCCAAAGCGGAGGGGAGTGCTTTGGAAAAGGTGATCTCTCTCCTCTCTTATCCCTTCACAATCTAAAGGAAGATGCATACTCCTTTTTATTCATGTCAAACTAAATCTGATCATTTTTGAACGTCCACAGAAAGTTGCTGCATTGAAAAGTCAAGTAGACTCAGCAATTATGCCAGCGGCCAAAAAGGCAGATATAAGGGCCAAGATTGCTCTGCTTCAGGTAATCTCTTTCAGCTCTGCACTGAGGAGCTTTGTTCTGCCATCTACTTTGGTTCGATTCTTGGCCTTGTGTCTGGTAAAAGAATTATTAAAGTGGATGTTTTTTTTTGTTTTTATATTGCAGAATGAAGTGAGGAAGGCTCAAAAGAAAATAGCGGAGGAGAACCTGAAGAAATCTGTGAAAGTAGCAACAGAGGCAGCAGAGTCTGCAGCATCAGATGGAAAGACATTCTGCATTATCCAGCTTGATGTAGGTCTTGATGCAGCAGCCGTGCGAGAGGCTGTTTCAAAAGTTATGGAAAAGAAGGTAAATCTGCAGTTCCTCCACGCATCACTCATAAAGAAAAAGAGATAAAGAAAGTAAAATAAAGGGTTTGTTGGTGAATCTTGTAGGGGATGTCGATAATGGTGTTCAGTACCGATGAAACAACCAACAAGGCGGTTGTGTGTGCAGGAGTTCCAGACAAGTTTAAGCAATTAGACGTCACTGAGTGGCTGACTACTGCATTGGGCCCTCTAAGAGGGAGATGCGGGAAAGGGAAAAGTGGTCTCGCAACTGGACAGGTATGTGTCTGGGGATCATGTGTTAATCTAAGTTCCCATCCCGGGTTGACTCTTGAGCATGTTGTTTTGGTTTCAGGGAACGGATGCCTCTCAAGTGAAGGCAGCTTTGGATCTGGCTGCATCATTTGCATCAATGAAACTCATGTGATTGGTCTGGAGAATGAGTGACCTCTACTCATTGTATACCCTTTCACTCATTTTAAGATCTGTCTATTGTCTCATTTCTTGTGGTAATTACTTTTGCCACTCAAAGGTGGTATTCTCTTTTGAAACAGTACGTGTGTGTTTGGTTTTAACGGTTTGCTATTTTATCTATCGTTCTTATGAAGTTGTTAATTTGTCATGGAATTCACTAGACTTTTACTTTGAGAAGACACACAACGTCCAAGTAATTAGATAAGACACTACAAAACATGATAACTCAATTAAGAAATGAGAGACATGTTTACACTTTCTTATCACAATTGATACGAGAACCAGCCATGTCGTGAGTTTTTCTAAGTCTCAAAATTTTCCAATTAAAAAAAAAATAAAAAAGAAAGTTTACGTTTTGTTAACGAGAGATTTTTCCTATTTCTTCTTCTCTTGTATTTCTATTCTTACTCTAATGCTTTATGTAAACATACCTCGACTCATGAGATCTTTACTTGCTTCCCAAGCTACATTGCTCCTCCTCTTTCCATTTTCATTTCAGAATTATTAGAACATTTAACAAAAAATATGGATGATTCATTTCCTCTTTTTTTAAAAAAAATTAGAATATTTCTGATTTCCTTGAAATAACTATTTTTCTTGTATTTCCTTTCTTCTGAGGTTAGTCCTTGTATATATATGTTTGTGTCTAAGACAAAGAGAATCACACAAAAAAATCATTCTCTCTTTTACTTCAAAAGCTCTATCTCTAGTTTTTTTTTCCTTTAAAAAGAAATATGAATACCATTGGTGCTCTATATCCCATTATACCTCTTGAGCCCATTCATCCTGCTATGGTTATAATAAAACAGCTAACAAAGAACGATTTTGTAAACAATGTGGTGTTACCAAAACAAGAAATTGAGTCAGTTCTCGGGGTGATGGATGGTGTTACAGTGGAAGGTTTAAAAAATGGTATGGAAGTGGATGTTTATGATGCAACGGAAGAAGACGAATACAAAGTCACCATAAAGCTAGTTAGCAACAAATATGTTATTGGACAAGGTTGGAGTACATTGAAGTATTCCTTGGATCTCCAAGAAGGCCAAGAACTGAAGCTCTTCTGGCATTGTGGTTACAAGAGATTCATTGTTCTCAATTATCAGTACACTCTTCTCATGATTTAAGTGTAGCCTTGCGTCTACTTCTTTGTTTTATTTTTCTTCTACTATTAATAGCTCTAATTAATTATGGTTTTGGTTTTCTTTCGTGTTGCTCTAGTTAAGTGGTTTTCACGTTCTATTAATTAATTATGTTTTGGATTCATTCATTATCTTTATATATAAAGTAAACATTCTCTCACTCCTCCTTCCTCCACGTCAACAATTAGTTTCATCATGTATTGACATGTGACATTCTAGAAGTGCTTCCTCTTAAATTATTCGATAGTCTCTTCCCAGGCTTTTGCTATTTATATCTGGTAACATTGGTTTGGGCCTGTCATTAATGGTAATTTGGCAAGAGGTGACCATGCATTTTTTTTTGACATCGAGGTGACCATGCGTTTGACATGTCAGATTCTTCTATTTTGTGTCGCCGACGTTAGATGTCTTAGAAATGGTCAGACTTATTTTCTTTAATCGTTGCACTCTATTGAGCTTACATCATCATTTTTGAAACAGTTGCCACAACTTAAACGTTGCAATCCATTGGGCCGATCACTTTAGAGAAACCCATAATTGAACAAACCTGCGTATTTCTTCTACTCTGCTTTATCGCCGGATGAAGTAGCCACCGCCACTTTTGGTTCATACGACACCGTCTCTCAACCCACGCTCAACAACGCCTTAGACTATCATTCAATCGCCCCAATAATGATCGCATTTACACAACTTCCTCGCATTCAATAGCCCTCCCATCTTCCATGGTAACGGAGGAATTGTTCACCTATAAATAACGTTGTTCGCTTCGATGAAAATCATCACTCACACCAAATAATTCCCTACATTCTATTAGAAGCTTAGATACCATGGATATCAATCTCTCCGCTACTTTTATTCTTTGAAAGCCGGCTGATTTGCTAACACTGTTGAGGCGCGTAACGTGAGGAAAGGAAGAGAGCTCATTGTACTGGACATGCTCTTCATAGCAACAGGTAACTCCGGCGAAGATACACATTTTCTGATTTAAGCTGAATTGCTTCCGTCGAGCTCTTATTTTTTACTGATTTGAGCGATTCTTATTTAGTTAGGTTCCGTTAACCCTAACCGCGAGAGCACATTCAGACAGCTGTTACATGAAGGTTCACAGAGCAACAACAAGTTTTAACTCTTTGTCTTCCCCCTCTCCATATGCTTCTATGAACTAACGGCTTTCGTCGAGTTAATTAGCTCCGTTAATTCAATACCTATGGAGATGTTTAAGTTCCGCAACCACGACGACCTACTTACATTGGCAAACCCCAACGCCCACCTATCCGGTTTGTTTCTTATCCTTTGTAGTTACAGTCTACAGATTCCCATTCAAACATCCCCACTCTGTTTTCATGATCTGCTCTTAAATTTTGTAGGAATTATTGGTGAGTTAAGCGCAATCAGGAGCACATTCAATGACGACACGCAAATCACCCAACGTGTAATGCCAACACTTTGTATGAACAGGTAATTTTACACCATCAAATTAACATAAACCTTTGTTTCTAATTCTATATTATCATTGTATCCACCACCACGTCTGAAACCATCATACCTTTGCAGGAAAATGGAAAAGTAACATCAATATGTACATATGCCAATTATGATCATAATACTTAGGGCAACCTTGCATGTACCAACCTCAGAGGAGACAAGCTTCTTTCGGCGCGCTTTGATAACACGCCAGTGAGAAGGCACGAAGAGTCTTCTAGATCAGAGAAACATGTTTTAAAGTTTAAAGAAATCTTTTTTTTGTTTGTTAAAGAATGGTCATTGGGATTGAGTTCCTTTGTCATTACTGTATGGACATAATGTGGTGTCAAGATGACTGAAACCTCATTTCCTGTTGAATAGAATCTAGCTATAGGATTTGTCTTCATGTCACTTTAGCTATAGGATTGGTCTGCATGTACGTATGTGTTAAATTAAAGAGCCGAGGCAGGAGATTGCAACAATTTGCCTTTCGTATCTGAAGTTTGGGAAAATCAAGTACTTTTAGCAAATTTACAAAACTAAGTCTTAAATATATTTAATGATTCAATGTAGTTGTAGAATTATGTTTCTTCTTTAATTTTTTTTTGAAGGTTGTCTTCAAACGAAGTACTAAGATGGAAGATAGGAAATAAAAGACAATGGTCAATTAAGAAAAAAGAGGAAAATAAATATATGGAGAATATGTAATCTCTGCGTTCCAAAGAAAATGGAGAATTGGAGGGAGGAATACTATTCTCCAATATATTTGAAGATATAGGCGATGAATATGCAAAGGTTTTCGAATTGTTTTAAACCACGAAAATAGTCATCTCACACTTTGAATAAAACCAACATTTCAACATTTCCGCGCAATCATAATAAAAGATATAAAATTATTGTATCCACACAAATATAGAAAATATAAAAATAATATTTCATACTGTATTAAAAAAGGAACAACTCGACCATAAGTTGAGTACTGGTACAATAATAATAAGTTTATGCTTGATCCATCCGAAAAAAGACAATATATAAAAACAGAAGTGAAACTAGAATATTTAAAATAAAATTAACATGTTAAATGATCAATTTTGCCAAAATAAAATTAGAATATTTCTCTATTCAACTTATCTCAGCAATTATATTATAAAATTTAGTTTCCCATTAACATATCGAAATTTTAGATTAGAAAGATGTTAAACAAAAAACATATCGAAAACAAATTTCCGCGCGAAGCGCGAACCAACCCTAGTGTTTTTAATAAATTTAATTGAAATATCATTAATTTCAAGGAAACGTAACTCTAAAACATACCGCAAGGTTAAGGAAAACCATCACATATACAAAAAAAAAAAAAACGTTCTTACATTCGAACCTAACAACTAATGTAGAGCTTGCACTTGTTTGTTCCAGCACAAACCACCTTCGACATGGCTCAGCCTCAGGCAATGTTGGATTCTATCGTTCACAGCTACCGTCCTGCAGACACAAATATGATTAGCAGATTACAAAAAGTTCAACAGCCAAAAGATACCAAAGAGGACCAGGTCTCTTCTGAAGGTTAAAAATAAGAAGATCAGCTATTTAGAGGCTTGAAGTGGTCGTCCTTTTTAATCATTAAGGCTGGGAAACTATGTTTTCATTCTTACAATGAGAAGATTACGGAGGCCGAGACCTGAGAGGTGCAGCAGTTATATGAGGTATGAGAGATGCCAGAGAACTCCTTTGTTGCAGCATCGCCCGTCAACGAAAGGAATGTCCTTAATCAAATAAGAGTCATAATCTATTCCCCCCCAGGTCATTTAATTAGTGTAAACTCCTCCAAAAATATGAAGTAATTAATATACTAACCAAAAGCTTCAAGAAACATTAAAAAGTTTTGGATAGTTACTTTTTTCTTCTATTTTCGTGTAGGAAAATTAAAATAAAAAGGTTGACAGCTGTGGCATTTGAACCCACGCCCTTTCGGACCAGAGCCTAACTAAATCTGGCGCCTTAGACCACTCGGCCAAACTGTCGTTGTTGTTAATTGAACCGGTAGTTATATATTAACGTTTACGTTATTGGCTCGATACGACCACTGAACTGTCGAGACAAAAAAAAGTTGTAACACTTGGTTTGGTTCACTTTATAGATTTATTTATTTGTTCAATCTTATTGTAGCATTACACGTGCCTTGGAAACATAAGAAAGAAAACCAGAACGGTTCGCATCAAAAAAGCTGCGTTAAGCATGTATGGGCTCAACCCTGGACGTTGAATCGAGCCTACTATTCTCTATGACTATTTTTCAGAAAGTAAAAAGATCTCACTACCTGAACTTACTTACTTGATGCAATCTACTGTAGAGAGAGATCGTTCGATAAGTAAAACAATTTGCGTTTTAAATAATAAGCTATCTCTCTCTCAAACCAGAAGATGATCGTTTCATTTTGCATATAAACTAGTATTTAAATACAAAATGAGGAAAAACAAGTGTGGTTTAGCTACGAACCCAAGAAGGCTCCAAACCAAAGAGCTTATCGCCTCGGTTTTGAGCAGCTGATGATGTTCGAGGTGGTGTGCATGTACCGTGATCGGAAGTACCCATTTCGCATTTTTCCCTTTCCCGTATTAACAACGGATGCTCATACCTATTAAATCATACAGAACCCAGAAGTTAACTGTCTTTAAACAACTTAAACACCTGAGATTGAAAGAGAATGAATCTTTTGCATTAGAAGTCCCCGTGCTGAGTATTGGGAGTAATACCTGCTTCAAGTCCACATCCTTGCGGTGATTATAGGAACTTCAAAACGAAGATCCAGTGCACCGAAACCACGCGGTGTTGCAAACGACATTGACCATCCGTGGAATCAAAACAGAAAGCTTGTCTGAATAATGTCTGCCACCACTTCATGGTGATCGCTTTGGACCTGTTGAGACAGCATTAGAAAGTGAAAAAAAAAGAATACAATGTAGTAGCAAAGATCTCCATTTATTTGTACCTTATGTATGCGTTGGAGAATTTCTTCTGGACGGATGAACAAATCTTCTGTTTATCGTCTCTGAAGTTTCTAGTGTAACCGAGACCTGAAAAATTTGATTATTTGATTGTAAGAATCAACAACCTTGATGTTGCCTTAACTTCAGAATTGTACACACGAACATACATATTATATGGATTACCTCGAGACATCTCTCTCGAAGCTCCTTCTTCATGGCAGAACGTAAGGGTTCCACCAATCTACATCATTGGAGGAAATCTTACTAACTGCAGGAAATGTTATGAAAGAATAAGGAATGACATGAAACCGCCATTACGTTATCGCTGAAGTAACAAGTAGAATCCGTGTTTCTTCGGGGAGAATCTAAGAAGCACTTGGTCATACATTTTGATGTTATAAGATCTTCCTCGTGTAAATCTTTCTGCTGCAAGAAAAATGATTGCACTGGATAAGTGCTATTTGCATAATAACAGACAAATGAAGACTACACCATGAAAATATTCACACTGCAAGAAGAGTGAGAGAGTAGATAGCTCACATGGAATTGGGTCTCCACCTCCAGCTTTAGGTGAGTTGGATGCTACTGAGCCATTCGTCTGCTTGAGTTGTTGGCTCGCAATCACGGAATCTGATGATTTACCAGCGACAAGCCATCTAGTAGGAAAAAAAGATGGAAGCATTCTCACCAGTTATAGAGCTTATAAACATAGATAAGGGATATTTTCTAAAATAGCATCTCTCAATTATTACTATTTTTCAGAATTTGTTTGAAATCAGCCTTCTACTGAAGACAAAAATACTTGTGTTGGGCGACGTAAGCCTTTCACAACTTCTTCGGCAAAACACCGGAGGGATTCCATGAACTGGTGACAGTCTCAGTAACCAGTAAAACAAATTGCTGTTTTAGGCAATTACATGCAGATTAACACTTACCAGGTCCAGGAGTCATAAGACACCACAGCAGCTGACAACTGAGAAACAATCTCTTTTGGAGATGATCCAACACCTTCTTCAATATATGACGTGCCTTTCATTGATAATCGCGGTCCAGAATTCAAGGACGATGAACTACCAAAAGTTCTGTTTTAGATTTCCTTTGTTGGGATAGGAAGAAAACAGAGGAGCTCTCATCGCGTGAACTGTCATATCCATCCTCACCATTATCATATGCGTCATTTGCTCTTATCTGCACTAAAAAGATTTTATTGATTGTTCTTTGCGTTGACATGAAAATGAAACCAATAGGTATACAAAAAAGCTGCCAACGCAGTAGTAAAGATAAACAGCTAATATAGTACAATTGTGAACATGCCATACCCATTCAGAGTCTCCATCCATCTGTTTCCAATATATTTCTGTTTGAATGGCTACTGGTTGGAACAATCCCTGAGAGAAAAACGTAAGATGCCTATCAGGTTTGCACTGCTAATGCCGTCGAAACATAAGGAAAAGAAAATACTTTCTACGTTCTGTAATTTGTTATCTATGACTAAAATTCACAATTAGATAGTTGAGAACAAATCTTACCATCGATTTGACTTTCCTCTAAAAGCAACCCATTATTCTTCGGAATTGCCCATACTTGAATTGGGACTCGAGTATTCTGTTAGTATATCAAAACATGATTACGAGTGTCAATACTATGCCGACTTCGATTAGAAAGTCTAAACAACAATGGGAAAATAAATTTTATTCAGAAAATCAAGAGTCCTAACACCAAAATTTCTTTTAAAGATATTCTATCAAGAATCATGACATATGAGGCACGTAAACCAAATTTCACTGCTGACATATTACCCCTCTAGACCCACTCCAGAATCATGGCATCCAAGTTTTGGCACAAATCAGAAAAGTAACAAATTCTACTTGATTAAAAGAGATGTTACAATTATCTGACCGGACTATTAAACTCTTTCCTATGTCTAAGAAAACAAAAGTAGGGTACATGTCATATGAAAGTTTTCAAGAAATCTAGACTAACCTATGCTTCAACACCATACTTTGAATAGACACTGGTGCAGAACCATTCCATCGCCACAGAGAAACAACGAGCTAGATGATTTAGAAGAATGTTGGAAATTGACTCGTACAAGTTGTAAGTAATTGGCTTATCAATTAGGCATCGAGCAGCTAAAACCAAGAGACGCCTAGCTTAAGCACGTATAGTAAGAAACATTGTGTTGGCAATCTAACACTCTCTTCTACAGAATCAAGTCTTCACAAAAATGAACTAGAAATTGATTACTTCATGTTTAGTTTTCTCAACACAGATAGTAACAGTACAAAACTCATACTTGCATTCAAACAACCAGATGTAAACAAAACGCAATGTATTGCACCTATAGAACCTAGAGAACAAGAACACGCAAAGTCAAGTAAACTAACGCACGTTCGATATTGTGTCGCACTCTTATGTAAAATTGACAGTTTCTAATCCATTCAATCTTCCGTTAATGTGCTGTTTATATAGTAATGTAACGTAGACAGTAGCACCTGTATAGGAAGTGTGTATACATCGGTGGAGTGCTACGCTCGACACCTGCTCTGAGTATACTCAGAGAATCACACAAACAAAGATACCTATGAGCTCGAAGATTGAAGATTGTAAACCCTTGCCGATCAGCATCCAGCATAGTCTTATGTTATTACACTCATGTTCGTATAAAGAAGGAATTCACAGGTCGAACATTACATGTCTTTCATCTTAGCTCCCAGGAGATAGATGTTGACTTAGAATATCAGATGATGGTGTGAACTGTCTAGGAATATAGTGTTCACCTGAATTAAACTCGCAAAAAAACATTATGGCACCTGCATTAAGTACCTATAATCACGTACAAAAGCATTATACACATATATGGCACAGAATCTAGTATCGTTCTTGATTCTTCCAAACTTGATCAGATCAGTATCAAGCAAAAGACCTCGCAGTTGAAACGGCATAAGTGTTTTGTCAGTACTATAAAAACTACTGATGCTTAAGAACTGCACTGAGTGCTATACACTTCGTGTGATCGCAACGCTCTAGCTGAACGTCATTTCTTTAATTGCACTATGCATAATGTCTCTAGAGAAAGAGATCGGTCGCGCTCACGGAGGCTGTATGAAATCTAGGAACTTATGCGACATACACACAACAATTCACAGTAATCACACGTACTTTTCAAAGCGATGATCAGCAAGTTAGAAATCTCCACGAGCGTGAGATATAACATCATAAAACATATTTATTATAACGAAAAGGAACTTTAGTTTCAATACCTCTTCGCGCTTTGCTTCTTGGTGATGACTTGTGTGCAGAGAACCACTGAGTTTCCAACTTC
>CAJHQP010001270.1:0-122634 GCA_905132765.1 Moricandia arvensis
ATGTCATGAGGATAGTGCCTAGATCAGAAGGAATCTCTGGAACTATGATGTCTTCATAGGCATACAAGAATGTAGAAAACTAAAAATATGTAGAAAACTAGGACATTGAAAACAAAAATGAAGACTAAGACTTTTTTGACCAGATTTATGTGTGTTTGTTGAATGGCTCTTGGATGATCACTACCACGAATTTCTTGCTGACTCTTCTCTGATATTTCCTGATGAGAATGGGTCAGAAACCATCTGATAAAAGGCATGGGTGAATTTGGTAAGAAACAAGCCCATAATGAACTTGTTATGAAATCTCCATGGGTTGCAACTTTTTTCTTGAGCCACTTGATCCAAAATAGCTTCAAATGGGTCCTTGGACTTGAATTTCGTTGTTGGAGCATTAGTAAGTGATAATGGATCATTAATTTGGGTTTTAAACTTCTTTTTGTCTGAGATAAACAAGTCTGATCCATCTTCATGTTTGAGCCAAATTTATCAACCTGTCCAGCCCGGTCAATTACCTATCATTTGGATCATATTTGGAGCCTGATATGTATGTCTAGATTGTGTTTTAGAGTCTTTTCAGGTCAAAGTACATTTTGAAGCATTATTGAGATAATGGAGCTTGGTAGAGCATTAAGAGAGGATATCCTTTTGTCGTTCCGTCAGAGTCAAAGTCAAACCTGACCATCAATCGACGGTGCACACTTGATGTCGGTCGACGGTCTACTCGCAGAGCAGTTGACCGACTTCAAGCCCAAGTCAAGATAATTTACAAGAATGTCCCTGGTGAGTTTTGACCTAGTCTTCGCCTAGTTTATAAGGTCTTTTCATTGTTTAAACAAAGAGAACCACAAACCACCACCACACACTACAAGTTAGAGATTTCATAGAATAATATTGTTTAGAGTTTTTAATAGTTTTGGGGAGAAGATCTGACTCCTTCAGATATTTTGCATCGGAACCCCATTATTTATTTTTGTGCATTCTATTATTCAGTTTATTATGTCTTCTATGATTATGTCTGAGTAATTCTCTTATTAGATTTAGGGTTCATTATGGTATTGTTGAATTAGCCAAAAAAATAGGATTACAAGGATGAAAAGATATCCATCTTTGGAGTTGTATTTAATGCTTGTGTTCTAGATTAGCTAAATAGTGCCATGAACCTAGGACATAGACAACTACGAGAGTATCTTCTTTGCATCAATTAAATCCACTGAGTTAGGTTGTTAGATACATGCGGGAGCTGGTGTAATTAACCTAGCGGACACACTTCTTGTCCGTAACCATCGATCGACACTAGGCCTTCACCGTCGATCGATGGTGGACTCTTCTATTAGCATACGAGAGGGGCTCAGATTGTGATTAAGGTCCTTGCATATTTCATAATCCTTGCATCTTATTCATTATAATTCACTTACTAGGAAACCCTAGATCTATATTTTCTTATTTGAATTAGTTTAACTATTTAGTAAATTTCCTTTTTGGAATAAACCCTCTCTACAAAACCCCCTATTTATAGCTTAACTAGCTTAACCTTTAGGACTCAAAATTTTATTGTGTGCCCTCGCTCTATGTGTATTTGATCCCTAAGTACTGCATTTGACCTCTCTTGGCAAGAGTAGTTTATAGGGTTAATTTGATAGATTGCCTGCTTAATTTTATACCTTAACCCGCACGTTGTCATGAGTTCGTGCATAGATCAGAAGGAATCTCTGGAACTAGATGTCTTGGTCCGTCAGGCATTTTCGGAGTTGGGATACATGGAACACATTATGAAATGCCTCCATCTTGTTTGGAAAGTTCAACTTGTATACCACAGTTCCAGAAGTAAGACGTGAATTGTGAGTCCCTATCTAAGACAATGCTAGCAAGAACACCATGCATATGAACAATCTCGTACATGTACATGCATACAATCCAGTCGATCCCATCGATCTTCTTGATGGCTAGAAAGTGTGACGATTTGGTTAATCAATCCACACATCCCTGACCACATCCTTCTTTTTCCTTGTGGTAGGAAACCCGTCACAAAAATTGTGATATGATCCCACTTCCAGTCCATAATAGGGACACTCTAAAGCAATCCACTGGGAACTTGGTGCACGCCCTTGACGAACCTGGCAAGTTGGACACTTCGCCACCCACCAGGACACATCAGTCTTCATCTGAACCCAATGATAGTACTCTTCAAATCTTGATACATCTTGTTAAGACCAGGATGAATAGATAACTTAAATTGATGAGCTTGCCTCATAATCTCATCTTTTCTTTTTGAATTTTTTCGAAGTTCTAGTTTTAGTTACCCGCTTTTTCTTTTCCCTTTTTAGAAAACTAATTTTTCCATAACTTTTAGATATTGATTCCGTTATGATCGATTTTGACCCCAACAATCTCCTCGCTGGAGATGGGAGTGGTATCAGCCAGACCCCAGTGCTGTCATTCAGAGGTGGGTACGACCTCGATGACTGTTTCGCCTCTCTTAACGTTCCGTCGTGTCAGCCTGCGGCCAACAGAGATCTTGTTAGATCGGCAAAGTTTACAGAAGCATCGCGATTTACTTCGATTTATTTTGTAGAAATTTCACCAAACTTAAACAAAAAGTTTCTTGCAGGGCCTTCATGATGGAAAAGGCCCTTAAGGCGAGCTGGCTAGAAGCTGAGACGGCCCAATATAAGGTCGAGATGACCTAGAAAAAAATTTTCGCTTGAAGAGTGAGTTTGAGCCATGACTTCTTTGCGAGAAGTATCTTGAGTTGGAGAGAGTGCGCCTTCTTCGTCGTGAGGGCAGGGCTGGTCGGAAGAGATGGCCTTGATCATGAATGATTGTTCCAGCAAGTGTATAGGTCCTTTGGGGACAATAGCGAATGTAGAGGTTCCGTGGTAGCGTATGCAGGACAGCAAATAAACCTTGAAGACTGAGGAGGCGATAATGTCAAAACATCTGGCCGACCTTTCCAACAAAGAATCGATGATTCCTCAGATAGAGAGGAAGATTTGGGAGCACTGGCCCCAGTTCTCGTTTCTCCTGATTCAGAGGAGGTTGGAACTGCAGCTCCAGGAGAGGACGTAGAGGTTGAGCAGCTTGTGGACCCACTGAAAGTTAGCGACTACTCGATTGGGAGGTCGATGTCCGGAAATTATGAGTTAGATCTGTGGTAATGTTTGTATTTTTAATGGAGTGTGTTCCCTATGTTATGTTAATGTTTTTGTATTGTATGGTTGTTTATTTAGACTATTGGGACGGGCCGAGTGTGGCTTTGAATCCCTTCTGCTCTTTGGTGTTGGGGTCAAAATAAATTACGACGGAATCAACGTCAGAAACTTCCCTACAAATGTCCTTTTTAAAAAGAGAGAGATAATATTTTGAAAAAAGTAGAGAAGGAAAATCGAAATCAAGTTTCGTATGAACTCTGAAAGAGGTTTCGTACGATAAGTCCTCGAAAGAGGCTACTCTAAGCCTCAAACAAACAGATCCCCGAGCATCGAAACAACAAAACGACTATTAGGCTCGATCGTTCAACTCGCCAAATGGCAGAATTGGACCAAGCATATCGGCCAACTCGCAGAATGGGCAAGTTGGACCTCCTGAGTTGACCAACTCGCCCGTTCGGCGAGTTGGATCGAGCAAGCCACCCAACTCGCCCGTTCAGTGAGATGGATCAATCCATCTCCCCGAACGGTTGAGCTGGGTCGAAAAAGCGATCCATTTTCATCATGTCCTCGTAACTCCCTCCTTCGAAATCGGGTCGAACTCGTACTTGTTTCTTCTCGATCGAAAATGGAACTTTACCACAAGAACTTGATTCCTCGTATAAATTTTGAACTGATCGTGTAAAATGGCAACAGTTAACTACACACCTAAATTTGCATGCACTATACAAGAAATTTTAATTCTCTTCCGAATTGAAGTCGTTTCGGAAGCGCTCTTTCGAAAAAATCGTAAAAATACTCTAGTCTAAAAACAGCTCGAGAAGGTCTAAAACTCAGCTAAAATCTCACAAACGGTTTTACACAAAATCAAGCCCAATCGTAATGGCACTCTATCTTCTATTTTGCAGGATGAGATAAATGTTAAGTTCGGAAGATAAATGTTAAGTTCGGAAGATAAATGTTAAGTTCGGAAGATAAATGTTAAGTTTCGAAAGATAATCATGAAGATCAAAGGACTTATCGTACGAAACCTCTAGTGAAGACCTTTGGAGCCTATCCCAGGGAGAGGACGAGTCTCTCTGCGATTTCATAAAATGGTCAAAACCGTCATGGCTAAAGTCAGCGAAATAGGCGAAAAAGTGGCAACAGACGCACTCCAGAAGACGCGCTGGTACAAATTAAAGTTCAGGAAGTGGATAAATTTGGAGAAGCCGCGTACGATTCAGGACGCGCTTCAAAATACAACAGATTACATCATCATTGAAGAAGAGACGAAGGTCTTGTCACAAAAGTGGAAGCCTACGAAGAATTCGTTGAAGGATCCAGGGTCGGAGCAGTAGTTAAAAAAAAACCCTCGCAACGAAAAAAGTGTCCACTGCGGGGAAGAAGAAACCCAGGGAGCACATAACTACCCATTAACTCCAGATCTGAGCAAGGCCGGACGACGGGCAACACGTGGACCCAAAATCCGAATTACGACGAGAATATCTTCTGCAACTTTCACCAGGCCCGTGGTCATTCGGCCATTAACTGAAAAGTTCTCAGTGCAAGGTTGGCCATAAAGTTTCTCGCCGAAGAACTCTCCGGAGTCTCCAGCGTGAAAGATCGCATCCGCGATTCAGACCGCCCTCCAAAAAACGACATGGCTCCTGAAACGGAGAACTCTTCCCATGGTAACCAATCAGAAGAAAAGCGTGGAAGAAGGCCGGACGAGAACGGCAACGACAACAATCACCGCAGGGTAAACATGATCATCGGCGGGTCGCAATATTGCAGCGATACTGTCTCGGCCATCAAAGCTTATCAGCGCAAGGACGAAACAAGCAAAAATTTGTCGACCTGGTCCATGCCCAATGACATCCCGAAAGAAGCAATCACTTTCGAAGAAGAAGAGGCCGGCAGGATCGATCAGCCACACTGCGATCCACTCGTGATGGATCTCTTAATAAGAGATCTCGAGGTCGCTAGGGTTCTCATTGACATGGGAAGCACGGTCAACGTCATCTTCCGCGATACTCTCAAGAGGATGAACGTCGAATTAGGGGAAGTCATACCATCGCCACAACCGCTGACCGACTTCTCTGGCACGACGTCAATGACCCTCGGCTCGATCAAACTGCCCGTTGCGGTTAAAGAAGTCACCAAGATCGTCGAATTCGCGGTCGTCAACCACCCGGCTATTTACAATGTCATCATGGGCACGCCTTGACCACCCGAATATTTACTCATAATGGAATTGCCGTGACTTGGGGATGCCAAAAACAGTCGAGACTTTGCTTCCTGGCTGAACACAGGCTAAGAAAAATCACAAACACCGCGATGGCGAAGACCAAATGCCCAAAGCTAGCTCAGGCACCGACTGAAAACACTTAGGAAAAAAGACGATCCAGAATCGTCAACTCTAGCAACAGCCAAAGAACAACTAGTTCCAGTGCCCAACGCTTCAACCCTACTGGAGGAGACAAATCCGGAAGAAGATGTCGATCCTACAACTAACGCGGTCCGACACAAACACGACAGCCGAGTAAACACACTCGCACAAACAGCAGAACGACGAGATGGCTAGATCCTCAAAAGATGTACGTAGGCAGCTCGTTGAAAGACGAGTTTAGCTATCCCCCTCTCCAAAAGGGGGGGAGAGGGTACATATATGAATACTCGTATATTCCTGCATCCTAAAATATTTTCCTTGTACTCAATATTTTCAAAATATTTTCGGCAATAAAGACTTCATTAGAATTTTGCAAAATCTCTCCTATCTCGCCAAAAAAAACATCTTGTTATACTTTCAGAAAACATCCATATACGAGCAAAACGATTATCGCACGAACCCAAAAATGGAAACTTGCGAAAAATCATCCTATCTCAAAAACGGATCAACTCCACGCTATCTTAGCCAGCAAAGAAATCTCGTCACATTGACTAAGGCATCACCGAGATCAACAGATCCCGCCGACCACTAAAACTCCTCAACA
Source organism: Moricandia arvensis (assembly GCA_905132765.1). Taxonomy (NCBI): domain Eukaryota; kingdom Viridiplantae; phylum Streptophyta; class Magnoliopsida; order Brassicales; family Brassicaceae; genus Moricandia; species Moricandia arvensis. Next base: position 6,122 of record CAJHQP010001270.1, read on the forward strand.
AACATATCTGATCGAATCGTCGATTCCGACTCCTGAACAGAGCACAAAACCCCAGTCCCAGATGCTTAAAACATTACTAACACAAAGTAGGTTTTCAAAAAAAATTAGCGAGACATTGCCAGGATTTTCGAGAACACACTCCCAGTCCATTCGCGACTATAAATCACAAACGCTGGTAGATTGGCCCCGCCAAACACTTTAGCGTCTTAAACAAACGCACCCAGATCCGTCCTACGGGATAGATCATCACACGTCCGACTAGGATAAATAGTGAGCTATAAAAGAAATCCAAAATTTTGGTTAGCACTTCCAGACGACTTAAAATTTGTCTCTGGAGAGATGCTCCACTCCGACCTGAAAAATCGTAAAAGCGAAACCTATTGCGGACTTTAAATCGGAACAGAGTTAGTTTAAAATTGCAACAAGAAAAACGAAAGTCGATTAGTCATCGCCAAGCCTCAAACCGAAAGTAAACCTAGGTCTTACCCTAAACCCATCACACTAGTCTCTAACGTCTCAAGGCATGATATCGAAAATATACGAGATCCTGAAAGCATGTCTCTTCATCCGCATCTAAACGCTCTTGAAACTTTGAAAACTTCTCGAACATCTCGGACGAGCAACAAATAGGATGATCCACAAAGAGGGGTAGAAGGTGAGATGACAACTCCAAGTTTTCCCCTACACTTAACAAAATCCAAACATTCTCGAAACCTCTTTTCATAAAAAGATGCGGTTAAACAAAAGCCGATAAATGGCAGGGATTCAAAGCCACACATGGCCAGTCCCGCTACATGATACCGACCACACTTAGCCGGAGATGAACCAATAACGTAAACATACTATAATACAAGAGAATACATTCCTAAATAAGTCGCAGCCAACCTTACGATTAGTCGTCAAGACCAAAGAACCCAGTCATCGACCTCCTAAGCGAATAATCATTGACGTCCAAGGGAGTGTTGGCTGGTTCACCTTGCTCGTCTAATCGGCGGCTCATGTCTTGGTTTCCACGGTATCGGGAGAAACGAGAATCAGATTCCACTGCTCCCAAATCCTCTCATAGATTTGAGGAATTGCGAAGTCCATATCTCTCTCGTTCATACGCCCAGTTTGCCTCGCATACTCGACGTTAAAAAAATAGTTAGGGGCCAGCGTAAGGTATAATCCGCCCACAGTACCACGACACTCGCGATAATCAACGAGATCCTTATAACCCCTCGTAAGCTCCTCGAACTCGCACGAGAACTTCTCACGACGGGTCTTCATGACTTTAGCCATCTCTCTCTTCCCTCGCCTATAACCATGACAAACCTCCGTTGCAACCGACTCTCTCTTGCGACAACGGGAACTTTCCAATTTGTCTCTCATAGAGGCGACCTATCAGTCGTTTTAGCCCTGCATTGAGCCATGCAAGCCTCTTAGTAGATTGAATCAAGAGCTCAGTTCATCATGAGAAGACCATACAAAATAATAGTAATCATAATAATCCTCGAGGACCAAAATATTACCCCACTAACCATCCTCGGGGCCTGGGTAAACTTCGGCATCCCACTGGACCCACTACGGCTTAAGGAAAGTCAAAATCGAGCAACTCGACAAGATTGTTTTGTCCGCCACCGCTCCCGCCTACTTGACTATTGAGATAGTCTCTAAGTATATTACAGGGAAAGCACTACACGTCGGCCACGTCATCATCAACGACGACTTGTTTGTCTTCTTGGGACTTCGACCTTTCCCTCCTTGATCGAACCTTGCTCGGAACAAACCCATCCATGCTTGACTCCGACCCGGCTGAAACCTAGAGCGGTGGAGGGCAACAGCACGGCAAACCCGCTTCGAGGTAAGCATGGCCCAAAAGGGCGGATGCCCGCGGAGCAAGTCTCTGACGGTTTTCAAGCCCTCCGGACTCGGAGGAAGAGGATTAGTCTCTACAAAACATAAAGAAGCACGTAAGATCAAACATCATCAAAACCAAAACTGGAGGACACTCGATTGGGAATACCTTTCCGACCCCATCTAGTCCTAACAATGGGAATTCCGTTTGCTTCTACGGATCCGTCGTTAACGCAGACAAAGAAGAAGTGCTCTCTCTAGTCATGATAGTTTGACACGAAGTCTTTTATGATTGTCATGCCCAGCTGAGGCCTCAGCTGAACTATGGCCGAATTCCCCCAAAGCTTCAGCATAGCTTCAAGGTGGTCGGCATCAAGGGTCATTCCCAGTTCTTAACTCAACGCCAAAATCCCGACAATGTGCTGCAAATCGCACGGGTTTATCTGACCGATAGATAACTTGAATCAGTGGAAAAGCTGCACGGTGACTTCAGGTATGGGAAACCATAAATGACACTGCATCAAGTACGCCTCATAGCACATGAGTAGTCCTTGGGTAGAGACTTGGCAACTTCCCCAGCTTTCGGGAGACACAACTCAACTAACTCTGGAACTCGGAAAACCGTCCATGGGGTTAGCACGAAATGGAGGAGAAGCCCATGTACCAGGCCTAGGAGGCTTTACTTCGCCCCTGGCCGTCCAGTATGCCTCGGCCTCCTCAGGATCAACCAAGTGTGCCGCGAACTCCACATTTGCCAACGTCATTGTGTTGCGAGCTAGAGCCGTCAGGAACGGAACGGTCGTGGCGAGACTTGGTGGAAGCTTTTCTCCTTGCACACATGATAAATATATATATATATATATATATATATATATATATATATATAACAAGGGGAGAAAAGAGAGGAGAAGAGCTATTAATCTTAAAAAAGATTTTGTGGAAATGAGCAACTAAAGAATTTCAAAACATACTCCACATACTAATAGATACGAAAATTCACTATTCACCTTTGGATTTTCAGATGTTGGATTCCGCCTAACTTACCCGACATGCCTAACCGCTCCAAAGAACATCATGATTTTAATGATTTGGGGGCTAACTCTTGGGGTCCAAATCGGTTACGCCGTAACCAACGTCAGAAACTTCCCGAGAAATGTCCTCTTCTAAAAGAGAGAGATGATATTTTGAAAAAAAGAAGAATGGGAAAATCGAAATCGAGTTTCATATGAACTCAGAAAAAGAGTTTGCACGATAACTCCTCAATAGAGGCTACTCTAGGCCTCAAAAAATGGATCCTCGAGCATAGAAACAACAAAACGACTATAAGGTTCGACCGAACAACTTGTCGAACAGAAGAATTGGACAAAGCAAACCGTCTAACTCGTCGAACGGGCAATTTGGACAGCACGAGCCGACCAACTAGATGAATGGGGGAGTTGGGAAACATAAGCTGACCAACTCGCCCATTCGGCGAGTTGGATCGACCAAGACAACCAATTCGCCAAACAGGCGATTTGGATTGAGCAAGCCACCCAACTTGCCTGTTCTGCGAGATGGATTAATCCAACTCGCCGAACAGGTATGTTGGGGCGAGTTGGGTCGAAAAAGCAATCCATTTTCATCCCGTCCGTGTAAATCCCTCCTTCGAAATCGAGTTGAACTCGTTCTTGTTTCATCTCGACCGAAAATGAGGTTGGAACTTTACAGCAAGAACTCGTTTGCTCGCATAAAGTTCGAACTTACCGTGAAAAACAGAAACGGATAACTAAACACCTAAATTTCCATGCACTATACGAGAAATTCAAATTCTCTTCGGAATCAACGTCTTTTGGAAGCGCTCTTTCAACAAAATCATAAAAATGCTTAAATCAAAAAACAGCCCGAGAAGGTCTAAAACTTGGCAAAAAGCCAACTCGCGGTTTTATAGGAACTCAAACCAAATCGTAATGACGGCCTATCTTTTTTTTTTAGGAAGAGATAAATGTTAAGTTCGAAAGATAAATGTTAAGTTTCCAAAGATAATTACAATGATCAAAGGAAAATAGAAGATTTCCGCGAAGCGATAAACTCGATCAAGGGCAGAAGGGGAAAGAGCAAACCGCCTCTGGGAGGAGTATATAAGGGCTTCGAGGCTGAAGATGCGGAGGGACACGAAAAATCTTACTCAGAGCAAGCATAGCATTTTGGGAAATTAGGCATATTTCTGTTTTCTGTTATCGAGCTGCGACTCAAGTAGGTTATTCAAGTCTTACAATTTTAGAACTAGGAACTCGCCGACGGTTCTTTTTGCTAAGGCTTTACCTGTTGTAACGCTCAAATCGCAGATTCGGAATAAGATCTTCTTTGCTCTCTTTTCATTTTATTAATTCATTGTTATATCGTATGTTCTTATCGTTAGGTCGCTTGATGTTTTGGATTAACATAAATCCAGGACCTCTGGGAAAGGTGGGTTTACCTTGCCTTCCTAAATCATTGAAAATCGACAGTACGAATTCCGGTTCTCACATTCGGCTTTTATCTAAAGAAGTATGTTTCTCGATTTTAATGGCGTTTGAGTAGTATCGTGTATGTGGAGGAAAGAATACGAGTTATCATCTCATATCTAACTCGTTGGAGAATTGTTACGTCTATTATTCGTTTCGGGATAGGTTATTCGACGAAATTAGTTTTCGGATTCTTATGAACATACGAATGTAAGTGAAGAGACAAGTTTTCGGATCTCGTATCACTTAGATACTATGCCTTGAGATGTTTGAGATCATTGTGTTGGGTTTAGGGCAAGACCTAGCCTTACTATCAGTTTAAGGGTTTGTGGTGACTGTTTCGGCTTACATTACTCATTTGCGCTTTCGATCTGGTTTCGTCTCAATATTGAAGTCTGCAATAAGTTCTTCGCTTATATGACTTGCATTGATCGGAAACCGAGCATCTCTCCAAAGGCAATTTTGAAGTCATCTGGAAGTGCTGACCAAAATTTTAGATTTCTTCTATAGCGCGCTACTATCCTTGTGTCTAGTGTATGAGGAAAGATCCTACGAGAGGGGGAGGTATAAAAGTTTGTTTAGAGAACTGATTATGTAATTATTGGGGCCAATCGATGAATGCGATATAAGAGCCAGTGTATGCTCTTATGAGTTAGTTGTTAATTTATGATCGCAGCCGAATTGTTTTAGTGGTTTGTTTCGAGTTTGAAACAATATTTTTGAGGGTTTTCTCGCGACGTCTTGCTTTTGTTTTTCAAAAGTATGTTTTATGTGTAGGGTGATCTCAAGTTTTTGAGAAGAGGGTTTAGTGTTTCAGTTACTGTGTATTCATGAATCATTTGTGTACTATTTTGTTAAGAAGTGTTTTTTGTTCGGAAGTTTCCTTAGTGTATAATTTTTTGAAACGTTTTGAAGGTTTCGAGGATGTTCAGTTATTTCGTGAAGACTTATCTTTCGTCCGAGGATGCTTTTGGAAGCACTCGGAGTTTGCTTGGTTCTTAATGAGTTGGTTATTCGTGATATTTCTGTTTCCGGCTTATACGATAACTGTTTATTCGTGTCTGGGCGTTTCTTAACAAATCGTGAATTGATATCATAGCCATACAGTAACTTGGGAGATCGAGTATTTTAAGCGATAAAAGAGATTTGTGAGACCTTTTAAAACCTGTATTGCGTTTTCTTATTATTGGAGAAGTTTTAAAAAATATCGAGTACAAAGGCAAATATTTTAGAATGTGGGAGTATACGACTATACGTATACGTACCCGCTCCCCCCCTTTTTGAAAGAGGGGGACAGCTCAACTCGTCTTGTGACGAGTTGCCTACGTACCCCTTTCGGGGATCAAGCCATCTTGTTGTTCATTTCATGCCGCAAGTATTTTTATTCGGCTGTTGTTGTGCCGATCATCTTAGTTGCAGTGACCGAGTTCTCTTCGTGCATTTGGGTTTAGCAAAAGAAGTCATCATGATTTGCGTCAGCTTATGTTCGGCTAGGAAACAAAATCGTGACTTTTTTGGCATCTCTAGATTGCGGCGGTTCTGTTCGGATTCGGAAATTTGATGCCCAGGTGATAGGTTGACGGGACTGCCTTCGTGGAGTTTGTCCAAGGAATTCCCATGATCACATTATATATGGCTGGGTGGTAGACGACCACGAAATTAACGATCCTTGTGACTTCTTTGGCCATGATCGGGAGTTTGATCAATACGAGAATCATTGACGTTGTGCCAGAGAAACCTATGAGTGTTCTTGGCATTGGTGTGACTTCGGACATAACGGCCTTCCTCCTTCTAAGCGTATCATGGTAGATAACGTCCATGGTACTTCCTGTGTCTACAATGACTCTGGCAGTGAGGTTTGTCGATACCGACAGTCTGGTATTCCTCGAAAGTGATCGTATTGTTTGGGAACTCTTGGGGCGGGGACTGGTATGCTACTGTCTTGGCTTTCCATTGATAAGCATTTATAGAAGAGACAGTATCGTGGCAGTATTGCGAATCTCCGATGATCATGTTTACCGTGCGATGATTTTTTTCGTTGCCTTTGTCATCTGCCATTCTTCAATGTTTTCCGTTCTCTCTCCATTGATTTCCTTGGGAGGAGCATTTTTCGCTGGTGGATTTTTATCGGTCTTTGGCAGACGGTCGGTATCTCGAATGAGGCCTTTTATACATGTTACCTCCGAAATTTCTCCCGCAAGTAGTTTTGCCGTTAGCCTCGTACCCAGAACTTTGCAGTTTATAGTGGAGTGGCCCCTGATCTGGTGAAACTCACAGAATGTAGTTTCGTCTAGGTCGAGCTTTGTGTCCATGTGTTTCCCGATGTTCTTTCTTGTTTCGACGTGTAGTGCATGGCATAATTGTGTGCTCCATGTATCTCTTCCCCCTCGTGATGGAGGTACTTGTCATTACGATAGGTTTTCCTTTTCAGCTTCGGCTCTGGTGCTGCATTTTTGAGGATGTCCTTTTTGTATGATGTTTCTGCCACATGACTTTCATCTCTTCTTCGATGATGATATAGTCTCCTACTTTATGGCGAGCATCCTCGATTGTACGAGGATTTTCGAGAGTTATGCACTTCTTGAACTTTGACTTGTACCATAGCGTCTTTCTGAGCTCATCGATAACCACCTTATCACTGTTCCCGCTAACTCTAGACATGACAATTTTAATGACACGACCCTAGGATGCTTCTTTGGTTGCTGGGAGGATAGATCCTTGCAAGAATGAATCAGGGACTCAAGTTCTTCAAGGTTTGTGGATTGAATGGTGACACAAGAGGGATGATAGAACTCTTGATACTCCTAGATGATTAGCTCGGATATGACACACCAAGTTAAACACCCTTAAGGCTCTGGATATGACACACCAGAAAGACACTCGACAAACTTCTAGAGAGAGAGAGCCATCAAAAGAGAATAAAAGACTGATAATAGATTGCTTGAGTACAATAGAGTTTGTGGAAACCCTTAAATAAAAGAAACCAGAGAACAAGCTCTTTAGGGTTTCGAAAACATAACATGAAAACTATAGTTTAAAAGATAACATAAGCTAAAGATAAATGAACTTCTAGTAGTCTTGGGCCGAAATAGGGCCTAGGTGATTTGTAAGACAAGTCGTGGCCTCGTTAAAAACCTTCCTCCGGAAAAACCTCGTGGGACAAAACCAAAAGCAAGGAAAAGAGCACACACCAAATGTCTTGCCTAAACACTAGCTCAGCTTGATGTAGAGATAGCTTGAATGGTGATCAAGATATCTCGGATCAAACCTTGTCCAAGACTTTCTTCTTGTTGTGGATGTGAATTGAGTAATCCTACAACAGTCTCCTTAAGTTTCTTGGTCTGGAACGGGTCATGGGACCTTCTGGAATGGTCAAAGCATCATCACCAGGCTGCTGGTGCATTGTGGCATCATGTGGCTCATCTAAGCTCTCCTTGCTCTCTTTAGTATTCTGGTCCATGATCACATCATTTAAATCGGTTCATGTAATCGCGGAGAGGTTCGTCTTCCTTTTGAGACAAGCTCCAATGCTCGACGTCGGAGGTTTCCCTATTCATAAACATTGAATATTGCTTGAGGAATTCCGAAGCGAGTTAGCAGAAGCTTCCGATGGAGTTCCGTTTTAAGCGAGAGAACCATACGAGTGCTGCTCCTGGAGATTTCGACGAAGAGGCGGCAATAGTCGGCGTCTCTTTCGCTGTCCCAAAGTTTGGCCTTACACATAGCAATCAGGAAGGTCTGAAGATGCGCTTTTGGGTCGCTTGTTCCATCATTTTGATCTTTCCGGGATCTGAAACCCTCGATTCAGTGATGTGAGCAGTACATGGAGTTTTCCAAGCTTCTTCGACGAGTATGTTGATCTCAGGTGCAGCAATGGTGGTGTGGTGAAATTGAGACTTCACCGCTTTTACCTCTGCAGCCGTTTTTGCAATATAATCGCGGATCTCGCTAGGGTCATTGCCAGTATTTTTTCGAGTTTGTCGGCGTTTGCTGCGAGTGATTCAGGCCTGCTCTTCGTCTAACTTTTCCTGTTCAACGTAAAAGACGTTTTTTCTTCTTCAATCATGGGTATATCGAACGGAGAGTTTTCTCAAACCATGCGGCTTCTTGTCCTCCTTGGATGCACATCAGCGTCCTTGTTCGAAGGGTTTTACTGATCGTTGGGTTGACCCGTTCGACTTCATAAGCTCTCGTTTCTTGCTCGAGAATTTGTGTATATTCCGCGTTCGGCTGTGTTACATCACGATTTGCTTTGTCTGGATTTTGATCAGAAGAAACGATCTGTGTTAGTAGGCCTGTCATGCGGATTCGTAAAGTCGAGTCTTCTTCGGCGGATTCTACTAGTTCCATGCGGAAGAATGCCCCTGGTTCTCGTTGTTAAGGTTTCACCCTGTTTAGCAAGAGAACTCGTCAACTTGTCTTTTTCAGGCGACTTCTTTTCGAGAGTCGAGAACATATTTTTAATCTCCTTGAACGCTGCGGTGTTTACTTTAACCACAGACACGTTTGCTGCTGGAGTGCTTTTAAAGTATTCGTCGATGGCGTTGTCATCACGAGTTGGTTGACTGTCATGAGCTTCTGTTGCCATATTTGATGAAGCGTTTTGCGGCTGTGAGTTAGATTGATCCGTAACCCCCCTACTTCTAACGCCAAACTATGGAAACAGAAATTCACACCATCGATTTCCGTAATTGGAGGAAAGCTCAGAAACCCTAAGTCACGGATTTCTGCTGAGCCTAACGACAAGCAATTAAATTATGAAAAAACAGACGAAATAAACTAAATCAAGATGAAGAACACTGCAATAGAAATTTTATTCTGAATCTGCGTATGAGCACTTATAACAGGTAAAATCCCTGGCCGCAAGAGCTGTCGGAAAATTCCATAGTTCTAACAACCTAAGACTTGGAAACCTAGTTTAGTCGCAGTTCGATAACAAAAATGGAAAGTTGTCTAAATTTCTCTAAGTGCTAAGTTGCAGAGAATTTCTTGTGTGTGTGTGTCCCTCTCCCATGTTTTTCTAATATGAGTCTCCAAGGTCGTCGTCTTTCCTTTTCTGCCCCCGATTCGAGTTTATTCTTCCGCGAAAATCTTCCTTATCTTCTCGAATTTTCCATAATTATCTCGAAACTTGACAAATATCTTCTTTTCCATTTACCTTTTGTGGGTATCCGGTATACCGTCATTGTAATTACTCTCATTCTCATCTAAAATCGTAATTGGGGCTTTATCACGTTTTAGATCCTTTCAGACCGTTTTGCTGGAGAAATAGTCCTTCAAACGATTACACGATGCTGGTTCCGCAAAATAATAAACTAATCATATAGCCGAGATAACATTGGTATTTAAGTTAACCATTATCGTTTTATATGATTGACTTGGATTTTTACGAAAAATAAACCTTGGCAATTTTTATCGTAAAACTTCAACGAAAACTCCAATCGAGACAAAACAATAAACAACCTAGTCAAGATCTAAGGGAGGGAGTGATGAAGAGGATACGTTCTAATCGCCCATGAGCGACAAGACTTTTTTGAGGGTCTATTCGCCCATGGGCGACTAGTGTTTTACACATCTAGTCGCCCATGGGCGACTAAACGTTCTATGCATCTATTCGCCCATGACCTTTCGAAGAGTCTAGTCGCCCATGGACGATTAGAAGTTGTACGTATCTAGGCGCCCATGGGCGTCTTGACCTTGCGGAGTGTATTTTCGCCCATGGGCGACTAGACCTTGCAGAGTGTCTTATCGCCCATGGGCGACTAGACCTTGCAGAGTGTCTTGTCGCCCATCGACAACTACGCTTTGCAGAGTGTCTTGTCGCCCATGGGTGACAAGACCTTGCTTAGAGTCTAGTCGCCCATGGGCGACTAGACGTTGTACGCGTCTAGTGTCCCATGGGAGACTAGACATTGTGTGCATCTAGTTGCCCATGGGCGACTAGACTTTGTTAAGGTTCTAGTGGCCCACGGGCAACTAAACTTGGAAGCGACGCGGTTGTTTCTAAAAATTGTACGACTTGGTCCGTTGATCGGGACGAGATGGGTAGGGTAAAGAGGAGTTTGAATGTGAAGGTTTTCTGTTTTCTTTTACTTGAAAGAGAGATAACGTTTACGTGGTAATATTTAGGCATTGATTCCGTCATGACCATTTATACCCCAACAATGAGTATACAAAGGTAGTTAGCGAGGATGCTCAAAACCGCAACATGCAACCTGTAACATCTAGCAACCTTGCATTTCCACTCCATTCTAGCAACCTAACAATTCCATTCCATTCTAGCAACCTATCATTCGATCCTATACTTAACCATTTTGTTTAACTAGACATTTAATTTTACTTCCACTCCTTCTCGACCCTGAAGGTCACTTACGAACCGAAGCCAACTCATTTGGCCCGAAGCCACTCGACCTCGTAGGTCTATCACATCTAAAGCCAACATAAGGCCTGAAGCCAATACAATCATATCTTCTTTTACGGCCCAAAGCCAAAACATACTTTTCTTATTTTCTATCATTTTTGTAATCCCGTACTTTCCTTATTTACTTCTTATCTTAACTGGTTTCCTTCACATTTTCCCATTAATATGCTATTAATTTTTAGATCAAAATCCATATTTTCACATAAACATTCCCTTTCATTTTACTATCAGTTCACATAATCCACCATCCCATACCCTAAGAATGCGAAGAACGTTCTTCAATCTTTGAAGATCACTTCGAAGAATGATGAATGACCTTTCCATAAAACACAAAATTAATTCATACATCCTATCATATCCGGATCTAGTTTTCTAATATCTATGCTATTGAGTTGCAATGAATAATCTCCCCACTTGGATTGATCTTAAAAGATCGAAGACTCTGAACCTTTATGTGTTTTCCAGCGAGAATTTCATCCATCCTCCTTTCTTGATCCTCCCTTCGCGAACTCTCTGTCTAGTATTTCCTTCTTTCTCTAACTTTTCTCTAAGACTCCTTCCTTTTTTGTCGTTTAAGAAATGATTACCAAGTTTTCTTTTTGTAGGATTCTTCAACTTGCTCACCAAGCTGGGTACTTAATGCCAGATTTCCTTATTTAGCTTGGTCAAAGATCACCATCAATGCATATCCCTTCTCTTCGGTACTTTCCTTAATTTATTCCCGAAGATCTGACTTTCCTTCTACATAATCCCACAATGATGAAAATTCCCACTTTCCTTATTTGAAACCCGCACTGCCCAATAGCCAAACCTTCCTTAATTAACTTGTAATTTTGTTCTTTTCTTTAGTTAGGCTCCGACCATTCTTGATCAGTTTACCGTCATTTAGCCTAATATGCAATTTTTCCACAATCCCATCGAACATCCAACACATAGTCAAAATACAGCTTCTTCATCCCATCTTCAATGAGTACAAGTGTGTCCACACTTAGAAAAAAAAACTCTTAGCAGAATGAAAACCTCACACGATCTACTTTATCCAAATTTTAAGCGGCTCATTACAATATGAACTCTTTCCCTCGAGAAATTCAGCCCTACTTGATGGCGTGAAAACCAATACATCCCAAGTATAACATCGTATGATTCAGCTCCATCTCTGCCAAGTCTCCGATGAAATCGACCTCTCCAAGTACAACTGGTATATCCCCATGAATGCCACAGCTGCCAATCTCTCTGTGCCGGCAGTCTGAATCTTCATGGTCTTCAGCTCGAAAACACCCTGAAAATACCAGACTTGACCAAGCTCGGAATCACAAAGCTGTGTGAAGCTCCAGTATCGAATAACATATGAGCTGCCTCACATCCAACCGAAACTGATCCTACAAGAGTTTTTACTAACTACACATGATAAACACCAAAAAAAAATACTAAAAAACAAATATGTATGGCAAGGAAACATGCCAGCTATCGGCTCAGCTACATTGGGTATCCTACAAAAAACACACGTGTAGCAATGTCTAAGCACTTGTCTGGCGATGGAAGTGTTGCATGCCCCTACCTAAGGCAAATCCTGAAGATATAACTTTGCTCGCCGCAACTATAGCAAGCTGCTGGTGCGACTGCTGGTGCTGCTGCAACCTGGGTCCCAAAATTCACGACTACCAACTTATTTCAACTATGTCTACAGTCATGTCCAAACTGCTCACAAGAAAATCACTGATGACACTCTCCGGAATGGTATCAATGGCAAATATCACAACTGTGTGCTCCTGACTGCTCCCATGTCTTTTTATGTGACTCTGAAGTCTTTCCAGACTAAGGCCGAGCTGCTTTGAAGATTTTTTGATCCTCGGCCATATATGTCTCATGGATAGCCACTTTCTCCACAAGATCTTCCAAGCTGGTGTAAGTGACCACACTGCACCTGCCGTAAAAATGTACTCTCATCCCGTCTAAGGAAATCCTGATGAGGTTCTCCTCATCCATACCACTCCCAGCAAACCTAAAAAGTCGGCTAAACTCCATGTCGTACTCTCTGATGGATCTATTATCCTGACGCACATTCTCGAAGGAATTCTTATTCTGGTGCAAGGCTTCCCTGGGAAAGTAATTTTTGTTGAATGTATTTAGGAAATCTGCATAGGTCAGATCGCCATGCCCACGATGAATAATCACACTCAGTCCCACCATACTCCTGCATCTGCACAGATATATAGCTTAGCGATATTAAGGTAGAGTCGTGGTGTACACTTGATACTCTGCAAACAAGTATCTAATTTATGTCTTCAATCATGTGCAACTGTAGCATCCACTGTCTCCCCCCCCCCCCCAAAATGCTCTATACTGCATTGGGAAAGCAGGAAGCAGTGGTGGAACCTTAAAAAACCTACGGAATTGGCGGAACGGGAACCTGCAGATATTGTTGAGCAAGAACCTGCTGACCGGGAATCTGGTGATCCTGCTTAAGGTGAATCTGTGGGCCAAGCTGCACATCAATCTGCGGACCATGCTGCACTTGAACCTGAGGAACCTGCAGATGTAGGATCTGCTATCCCTAATTAACTGGAAAATGTGTCCAGTATTGAATGGCAGCCATCTGACGAGCCATCTCCTGAGCAGCAACACGAGCAGGCTCATGGGCCACTTACTGCACAGTCTCCTGAACCATCTATCTCAGGACATCCTGATCAACGTGCAGAGCCACGGGCTGCACATGCTCATTTCCAGCCTCTCGAGCAGCTCTAGTGACCTAAGTACGGTTAGATCTCCGCTTTGACAGCATCTGAAAAACAGGAAAAATGGTTAACTTTGATGAAACCGGCAACGATTAAAAAATAATACTTCAAACTAATTTAAAACAAAATATCAAATCCTGTAAAATACTTCAAACTAATTTAAAACTGAATAAAACAAATCCCCACAAATTTTCATCCCGTGTCGGGGCTGAGACGAAACCCGCTATGATACCAAAATGTGATACACGTGCTTTCTAAATATACTCAGTAAACACAATCTCTTAAATCTCCACTTTATTAATTTCAATAGTCAACTCCATAATCATGAATCCAATAAATAGAATAAGACCAGAAAATATTGATAAAAGCATAAATGTAGTCTAAAAATAAGAGACGGAAACGACCAAAAGCATCAATCTGATATGAATCACTCTTGCTCATCAGTCTTACCTAAAAAGGGGAAATGAGGGGCAAGTAACAGGGAGTCACTCAATGAGGTATGGGATTCCAAACACACAACCATTGTCATACATAACACTATAACTATATAGATCTAGCTCTAGCATGCAACAAACACGGTTCCTTGTACACCACACAAAACATAAAATGTGTTGTTAGTACATAACTACTCTCTCCACCCCCACATTTCCATATACAGAAATATATGTATACTCTGATTCGATAGTACAAAAAATGTCTTCGTACCCCCGAAATATCCACACTGCGTCACTATGCAAACGTCTTTCCACCCCACAGTCTCTCAATCATTTGCATTGCTATGCAAACTTCTTTGCACCCTGCAATCTCCTCGTACATCTGTGTCGCTAGTTCAGAATTTTCTGGGGCCAGCAAACACCACATAGTCTCTACGTTTACTACTACATACATATATATTTATCGCCATTTAACATCATTCATTCAAAGAAACTGTTGAATCTTATTTCCGCTTTAACAAGTATAAACTAAAAACATGCAAGACTTTCAATCATAATCGATTCACAAAGACAGGAAATTTTTGATACTAGACTTTCCATAATAGTATTACTAAACTAGCACATGGTTCAACGGAGTATCTCTCACCTTAGAAATGCGGAAAAGTGATGTCTATGAACTTCTGCTGCTAAAAAGAGACTCCAAATTTGAAATCAGGGCGAAAACAGTCACAACTCCAATCGAGCTGTTAAAAACGGATAACCCATGGTCTGGTCAAAGTCAATAGAAAAGTCAACGGGTATGATCCACGGTCAACCTGGTCAATGCCGACCCAATCCTGTCAACCCTTGATCACACAAAATTTAGGTGTACACAAACTCAGAGAAACATCAAAGGTTTTTGCATTGGGTCTTGAATGGAGAATTTTTTCTTTGTCAGGTTCTCAATAGGTTTCTTGGCTCGTATGCAGATGGGATATTTTTAGGATGCTAAAGAGTCTAATTAGGGGCATGTATGTGTTATAAGCTCCTTAAACTCAGACTGTTGGCTTCTTCGTTTATGCAATGTGAAGTCAAAAGTGGTGAGTCAAACTATTTTTTGGTTAATTATAGGTTAGGAACATGTAGATTGATTGATGAAACATGAAAGTTTGGATTTTGATATCTTGGTATCCTCTTCAAGAGCTAGTTTCTGAAGCATGCAATAATGGGTTTTAGACTATAAGGAGATGGGGTAGGAGAGTTTTTCCCACTATCTATGACAAGATTGAGAATGCACATCGTCCAAATGTGTCTCTGGGCAGGGACGTTACACTATGAAGACACAGTGAGGATGACTACAAGGATCACTTCTCTACAGCCAGAACGTGGGGTTTGGTACAGCCCCAGAATGTCTGTTTCTCCCTGGATCACTTGAATGGGGCGTGGATGAATGATAAAAGATGGTGATTGTCTTTACCTTCAAGCCATGGACTGCTCAGAGGTTGTTTTGCTGCTCCTGAAACACAGGATAGCTTATTAGTGTCTAGGATAGGTCACGGAAGCTCACTCATTCTTTTCGTGATATAGAACATGTCCACCTAAGTGAACAAAGTGACAAATTCTCAAGAACAATCACCAATAAGCAGTTTTAGAAAAAATGTGGATTGAAAGTTACAAAACGTGAAAAAGGTGCTTATAATGCTTAAACTAAATTCCTAAACCTAAACCAGGTTGGATTAGGATGTGGTAATCCTATTTTAATCTGGTTTACTACTCCAAATTCTATCAAATTTTGGTTTACAAAACTGAAATTACAAGTAAATTAAATGAACCAAAAAGCTGGTTTTCTTCTTGGCTTTTTTTCTCCTTTCTCCTACCAGCCCACTACTTGAACGGAGTAATGAGAACCCTCCTGATGGGCTTTGGGTCGTGCACAAACAATTGGCTTAGCCAGAAAGCAAGTGGATCAAGATTCTGGTTGCAATTCTGGTGGGCCAAAGAAAACTTGTTTCATCCATCTTCATATTAAGCCCAATCCAAATGCATTTTAACTTGACTAACTTGTTAATCAGGCCCACTTGGATGTGGAAATTGGTCTCCATAGGTCAGGTTGAGATGAGGCGCATTGCTCTTCGTCTCTTCTTTGTTTCTCGCGCAATAGACAACACTTCCATGGCCTAAATGGTTGAATCTTTCTTGTTCAAGTTATTTCAAAGTTGTACCAAGATTTCTTGTTTTCTCTCTTTCCACAACGTCATAGATCATGTCAACACTCTACAAGAAAACGTGAGTATAATGACTAAATTTTATGACTAAAATTTAAAGTCGTAATTTTACATCGAATTTGCTTCCACTTTACGACGAAATTTGGAATAGTCGTAAAGGAGAAGTCACATTACATAGAAAAGTTTTTGTCGTAAAGTGGAAGTAATAGACAACTTGATTACGACGAAATGTACGTGTAGACATAAAGTAGACATAAATTTACAACTTTATTACATCAACTATTTTGCATCTAATTAACGACCAATGTATGAGTAATTTAAAAAAAAAAATGTTTGTATATATGGTTGGTTGAAATGGTAGTAAATTCGTTGTAAAATTCCCAAAAATTTCCTATAAATATCCTTGACATGGTGTGTTTTATTGTTTTAGCAGGGTAAAATATCCTAAACAATTAACTATCAAATTAACCCCAATCTTAACACATGAATAATACTCTTGCCAAGAGAGATCATGTGTAATACTTAGGGATCGAATCCACAAAGAGCAATGACACACAATTGATTTCTTATTTCTAAAGACTAAACTAGGTGAATATATGTATATATATATATATATATATATGTATATATATATATATATATGTATATATATATATATATCAGTGGTGAACGATTAATTAGGAAAATATTCTTTATCAGAAAGTAGGGATGCAATATGGAAATATGCTGATAATGGAAATATGGAAATATTCTAAATAAAATAACTAGATGTAAATGTAAATATGCTAGATCTAGGGTTTCAAGTCTAATGGATTATAGGAAATAGGAAGCACGGAAATGTAAATATTTTGGAACTCAAATATTAACTATTATGACCTTTTTAAAATCCAACTCTCTTATGCGAGCAAAAGGAAAGACCATCGATCGACGACTAATGCCTGATGTCGATCGACGGTGAAATCAGAAGGAAGTGTGAGCAAGATTTGATAAGTCCACCAGACTTATTAGACCAGCTCTCACATGCGCCTAACAGCCTAGTTCAATGGAGTATATTCTGGCACAGAACCTACTCTCGTAGTTATCCATTTCCTACTTTCGAGATCCTAGTTAGCTACTCTAGAATGCAAGCATGAAGCACAACGCAGTTGATGGATATCAACTTAACCTAGGAATCCTACTTTTGACTAATCCATGCTTGCTTTCATTTAACCCTAAATCTAGTTCATAACTAATCAGACATAATTAAAGTAAGAACAATAGTCTGAATATAATGCATAAATAAGATATTGGGGTTTCAATACAAATCTCCCTAAGGAGTTATGAACATTCTCCCCTAAATACCCTAAAACTATAATAGAAAACTATAACTCTTTCTTTCACTCTAGCCTCTCCCTCTTTTCTCATTATATAAGGCATAAATATAAAATCCTAAAACTTAGGTCAAAACTCGTCCAGTGCATTTTTGTCATTTGTCTCTAACTTGGGCTTTGAATCGGTTGTCTGTGATTTGTGTCGATCAATAGCAAAGGGTGGGTGTCGACCGATTGCTGAACAAAAAATGCGTCGATCGATTGTCTGGGCTGGGTATTGACCGATGCTCCATCTTCCAACTCTAAATTGAACTCATGATCACAGAACCATGTGGCTACAAGTTTTGCATTATCACACAATTCAATCAGAGTAGCCTTGATCTTATTCTTGACAGGTTCATAGAAAATATTTTGATCAATTAGAGATAGATACAACCTGTTTAATTTCATATCGCAGATAGATCCCAGTGTAGCCATGAATGCTCTCCCAAGTAGTCGTGAAGAGTTCCAATATATCCTAATGTCCATCACGTGGAAGTCTACTGTGACTATGGTGTTGTTAATCAGTACTGGAACATCTTTTACCATCCCTCCTGAGTTCACCTTTGAGCAGTCTACAAATGTGAAAGAATGAATGGAGGGTTTCACTTTCAGGTTTAGCTCCTCTGCCATAGTTTTGGCATAATGCTCACTAATTATCCAGTATCAGAGAGGGCGTTGCGGTATTCGTTTCCCTTGATGAAGCATTGAACTACGAATTTCCCAGGATCACTTTTCTTCTTCGGACAAGTCCTCTGTTTCATCTTCTCTCCGAGATGATTGAGCATGATCTCTATATCATTGTCTGTCTCCGTTGTTTCTCTGAAAAGCATCCACAACCTGTGAGTATAATAAGATACATCAAAAGGAGTATCTAAAGGAATTTTGAAAACTCTTTTGGTAAAGCTATCCATCTCTTTTTCATTGGCTTCTCTACGTTGATGTTTGGGGATCTTTTGCTTCCTCTTGGAGTGTCCCTCATCTTCTCTATCAAGATCCATAGATTTAGACGTGTTAGTATAATGTTCTGAAACTGTTATGTTTTGACGTACAATCAAATTTGTAGTGATGTTTGGCAGTCAAACCGGTTTTCTCATCTGTTTATCGATGCTCAGGTGGCATCGTCGATCGATACCTCTATCTCTCTGTTGGTCGATTGTCTCGTGATGGTGTCGATCAATGTTAGTCAATTCACACAAAGCTACTGATACTGCAGGAATCATTGTCGATCGATGCTCATTTCTTGGTGTTGATCGACACCAATGAGAACTGCCGAATGACATGGAATTTTCCATACGAAAATCTCCTTCTTGGAGACTTTCCCTCTTAACTTCCTGCCAAAAATCATCATCAATCAATGCATCGACGTGGCGCTTCTGTCCAACATCTATTTTCTCCTTGATCAGGTTCTCATGCCTCCTAATGGTTTCATTTGTTTGAAGCACATGAATCTCCAGCTTCTTCAAATGGGTGTTGAAGTTTTCAAACTTGGTGTTCACGTTGAGGTACAGCCCATCTATCTTTCCATTGAAATCCACAGTCATCTTCTGCTGTCCCTCTAAAACTCTGTCAACCGTTGCTTTGATCTTGCTTTCTTGAGTTTCTGGAGGAGGATTCTGGTAGTAAGAAGATCCATAAGTTTTGTTGTTGTTGAAGGGCTTTCGCTGTGAACCCTGATTAAAACTACTTATTTGACCATTACCATAGGAATTCCTGTTGAAACCTGGATTCCCTTGTCTCTGGAAACCATTTCCATCAATGTAGTTCACATCCTCTTCTTCCATCTCTTCATCTCCATATTCTATTGTTTCTACTTCTGCAAAAGTGACCTGCTTCCTGAAGAATTGCTGAACAATATCCAATTTTTCCTTTGTCTGATCCTTGCTCAAAGCTGGAGTTGATTTCTTCCTTTCAAAGTCTGTGTTCTCGGTATTGCTGATGGATGCCAGATTCTCAATCAACCTTGTAGCTTCTTCAGGATTCCTAGTGCTGAAATTTCCTTCACTAGCTGTTTCCAAACCCATCTAATATTGTAATATAATACCTCTAAAGAAAGTACTGAGAAGTTTCACTTCGTTGAACACGTGATGTGGACAATCTCTTTGGTATGATTTGAACCTGATCTAGAAGTTTCTGAAAGATTCTGAAGGGTCTTGTGAAAAAGTAGCAATTTTGCTCCTCAAATCTTCTGCTCTTGCGTCATCAAAGAAGTTAAGCAAGAAGTCATTCTTGATGTCAGTCCAGGATGTCAGGGATCCTGGTGGTAACTACTTGAAGTTTCTCCAGCGAGATAGTACTTGAAAATCTTACAAAAGAGATAGTATTCTGGGACTCCATTGGCTTTGATAGCAGTCATTAGATCCTCAAATCGCTCCAGATTATCCATAGGATGCTCATGTCGCAACCCATGGTAAGGTGTTTGGGCTACAAGTTTGAAGAAAGCGAGCTTGGTCTCAAAATGGTTTCTCTGAAAAGATGGAGGACGAATGGGGATTTGTTGGCGTAGAATTGGTGTGGACGGTTATAGTCAGCCAGTGTTCTCTGAGCAGCTTGGGCATTAGCTTCAGGTTGAGCTGCTGCAGCATCTGCTTCTGCTCCGTATCAGGGATTATGGTCCCCTGATCGTCTATCTTTTGACCTGCTGCATTAAGCAGATGACCGTCGAGGTCATGCAGGGTTCCATTCTTATCCCGAGTCAATACTAACATCGCAACCATTTGCGACTCCTAGTCAACGGCTTGTCAGAGGTCGTCGTCGCCGGTGCTCCTTTTTCCCGATAAGACTCTGGTGGTGTTCTTCTTCTTCTTTCGCATCTCATTCTCAAGTGAATCGCCGAACACTGAATCTCGTGCCTCGCCGTAAATTGAAGCTCGTGTCTTGCCTCGCCGAAAATTAAAGCTCGTGTCTTGCCGCTCTGCAATATACACACTCTCATCTCTAGTTCAAGCAAAACAATCAAGAATTTCAAGTTTGTATAAGCAGTTGTGGTTTTTTGCATGTCTTTGTATCGTTAATTTGAGTCTTTTTAGTTATATTTTGAGTGTGATGGGTTGCAAATTTAGTTTCTGTGAGATTTGGGTGTTTATGGTTTCATTCTTTTGATTTTTGTCATCGGTTTTTCTATTAAAGTTTCAGGCTTGTGATGACATATTTTCATAACAATTTCATCGGCTTTCCTATTAAAGTTTCATTCTTTTTTATTTTTGTCATCGATAAGTTATCAAAGTCTCATAGTTGTTCATATTTCTCATATGTTATGGTTTAATTTTTTTTTGTGGCCACCGATTTTGCTATTAAAGTTTCAGGTTTGTGTTGACATAGGTCGGGTTAAAGATGTTATATTTAACTTGTATATAGTTGTGTGTGAGACAAATTGGAAAGAAATCGTTACCAAGATGCCTTTGTTTTATAACGAACTTGGATTTAACTTGTATTATGAGACAACAGGTTAGTGGCTTTAGAAGTTATACTATCATGAGATTGTTATTGGCTTGGGTTTTACATCTACAAAGCTTGTAAACTATGTGTGTCGGTTTCTGGTTTGGTGTAGGACTCAATGTAACACAATTGTACATGTCTTCTCTCTTTGATTTGAGTGTCTTTAATCCTAATTTGAGTGTATTTGTTTCATTGTTCACAGGTGTGACAATGGATCAATTGCCTAAATGCCTATTCAAAGAAGGAACCGAAACACTTGTTAAGGTCAACAACACTTGTCGAGCTACAATCCTTCAATTGGTGAAAGAGTCCATTCCAGATGAGTACTCGGATGTCTTGATCCGCTCTTTGATCAAGTCATGGCCATTAGTGATCATAAGCTTGGCTATTCTGGGACAGTGATCCATACCTTGGTTTGTAGGCAGCTTCTGACCGCAAAGCATCATGAGTTGTGGTTCCGTTTTGCTAGGAGGCCTCTGAGATTTTCAATGCAAGAATTCTACGCGATCACTGGTATGAAGTATGAAGACGAGCCTGATATGGCGATTGATAATTGGAAATCTGATAAAGGGTTTTGGATTCTGTTGCTTAAGAAGAGAAAAAACATATCTCTACAACAGATCAGGAAGGTGCATCTGAAGAAGTGTAATACATGGTCTCATGTTGATAGGCTGAGATTGGTGTATTTGTGTGTGATTGCTAGTATGGTTATGGCGAAGGATGAGAAGGTGTGGATACCACACAAGTACATCAAGCTCGTGATTGATGGATTCCTTTAATATGCTGGTGAGTTCCATTATTGATGCTAGGGACAAAGTGCAGACGAAGAAGAGTTATGTTATAGATGGATTCTTCTATACACTTCAGATTTGGGCGATGGAGGCTATTCCAGACATCGGTACTTTTTTGGGTCAAAAACTTGAAGAAGGCGTAATCAGTATGAGATGCAGAAACTGGAAAGGAAGTTCTAAGATTTCCTATGACGATATAATTAGCTTAGAGTCTGATTTTAGCTCCATAGTAAGTTCTGATTCCTTTTTTTAATGTGATTGGATTTCATTGTTCTTATTGTTTGTGTCTTTAATTAGTTTATTTGTTTATGTTTTGTAGAGATTTTTGTTCCCATCCATCACTTCCACCGGAAACTTTCAACATGTTATTGTTCAAGATGAGTTTGTACAAGCTGGTGAGATGAATGATGAAAGGGTCGATCTCATCATTGACATGTACCGGAATAACTATGATTGGAGTAAGCATGTATGGGCTTACCATGAAACTCGACAGCCATACATGCCTTGTTCTGATGAAGAAGATATAGAAGCAGAAGAGGTTGGAGAAACAAGTGAGAATGAAATGGAAGAAGAAACAGAATCCGCAGCTGCGTCTCTTCAAAGAAATAGAAAAAAGAAGTTTCATGATACTGGTGTTGATTCAAGGAAGAAGAAGTTACTCTTCCAAAGATCA
Source organism: Moricandia arvensis (assembly GCA_905132765.1). Classification (NCBI taxonomy): domain Eukaryota; kingdom Viridiplantae; phylum Streptophyta; class Magnoliopsida; order Brassicales; family Brassicaceae; genus Moricandia; species Moricandia arvensis. The sequence goes on from CAJHQP010001270.1 coordinate 28,486, forward strand.
GCAGAAAACTATAGAGAGCTTGAAGAGGAAATGAAGTCGTACATTTATGGGATGTTTAAGGCTTCTTTTACTTCCTTAGCGCTTGAGGTACGCGAGACAATTGAAGACCGGTTTACTAAATTTGAGGAGAAGCTCCTCGCATCTCAGAATCCTGGTTTGTCTCATGCTCGTTCTCCTACTGCTACTCTTACTGCTACTGTTAGTGCTGCTACAGTTTCGGTGCATACTCCTGGTGCTGCTACTCCTGCTGATGCCCCTTCTCGCAGCCGAGCTCCTGTTTCTTCACGCAGTGGAGGTCATCCTCAAACTGGTGGTCCTGCAAATGCCGCTAAGACAACGTCAAAGTCAAAGGTAAACAAGAAATAAATCTCTTTCTTATGTCATGTATTGTACGGTTTGTAATATTAAGGTAAGGATGATGTTTTTTTTTGGCTGGTTGTAATATTGATGTAAGGATGATGGACTGTTCTTGCGGTTTGTAATATTATGTAAGGATGATGTAGTGTTCTTGCAGTTTGTAATATATATATTTTAAATTGTTGATTTTTGTGTTTTGTGTTTTCTAGCCAGGATTCAGAAGTGTCTAATATTTTTGAGAGCATATTTGGCACCTTAGATGCCAATTTAGGAACCCAAGAGCACTTACAAAAGACTATGGGTAACCTTACACAAGAGTCTAATGTAAAATGTTTTGATCCTTCTCAAGACAAGCAATCGGAAGTTTGAAGATTTTGCCACACCTATGACTTCTTTCCGGAAAGAGGACTTTAAGCGTCCATTCTTGACTGATAATGACACAGAAGAAGTTTGTTGCAAAGATAGCGACTATGCATTGGTTTTCATTCCATATGACAAATGGGCGAAACTAAATTAATGGTCTTCGAATCCCAAGTAAGTAATTTTTAGTTCTTCTCGAATCTGGTTTGTAACACTAATTCTTCTTCTTTACAGTTGACTTCAGATTGGGCCATCCACTTTGATGGAGCATTATGTGCGTATAATTGGGCCTGGTCATTAGTTCAAGAACTTTGTAAGTTTACATCTATACTGTGCGCTTTTCATCTAGTACGTTTAGCTTATAACTATGTAATGTCCTTTTCAAGACATAGACGCCATGATGTATTTGTTTCAGGAAAAAACCACGTTGCATCAATGGAAGCCAGACCGAGTGGCTTTTATGAGCTGTTTGTTTAGTAATATTATCATCTCAGTCAACGGGAAGTTTCAGGGGAACAAGAGAGGGTACAAACTCGACGACGTTCTTCTCGATTATGTAAGAGGTGACCTTCCATATCATGGAAGAACAGGTTTAGTATAGGATGTTGATGTCGATGTTGATGTCGACCGTCTCTACGTCCCAGTTTTTGTCAATAAAAACCACTAGATCTCTCTGTGCATAAATCTTGTGAACCGGAAAGTTGAGGTCTTCGATTGTGGGGGTATGAGGAACACGAAGACGGTGGAAGCATTTGCCATCCTCATTTCAAAAATTGCCAAGGTTGTTCAGTCAATAGAAAGGAAGAAAGATTTCAATGTGAAACAGTATACTATCTCTTATGCCCCGATGGGAGACCTAAACAAGAATTGTTTCGATTGTGGTCCATATGCGTTAAAGTTCATAGAGTGCCACGTACTTGGATTAGACTTCACTTTGCTAAATGACGAGAACATCCAAGAAGACCGACATAAGATCGCATACGATCTCTGGGAAGCAGCAAATGATGAGGTCTTTCAGTACCGAATGTCAACATTCAAGGCTCCAAAGCCTGTTCCAGGGAAAGCTATAGATCTCGGTTGATGATGTTTTAGATTTCTAGTTAATTTCATCTTTGGGTTTGACATGTTGTTTTGTACAATACTCTTATTGTTATGGAGTTATTGCCTTGGTACTATTTTACTGTGTTTTCAGGAACTAAATCAGATAGGGTTCATACCCTAAACTAGCTTGAATTCATACCCTAAATCCTAAAGTAGATACGAATGCATACCCTAAACCCTAAAGTAGCTATGAATCATACCCTAAATCCTAAACTAGCTTGGATTCATACCCTAAACTAAACTCTAAAACATATAGGGTTCATACCCTAAATCCTAAACTAGCTTGGATTCATACCCTAAACTAAACTCAAAAATATATAGGGTTCAAATACAATACATATAATCACATAAAGAGTGAATTAGATTTTTTTATATTAATAAGTTATAGAAATTAGTATTTTCGAATAAGTTATAGTTTTGATTAATAAGTTACAGAAATTAGTATTTTCGAATTTTGTCTAATATAGTTCTTAGATGTCGATTTTAGTGTATTAGAGTGTGGTATTTTAACAGCCAATATAAGTGTAACAAAGTATAACCATTTACGGTTTATACCCACTTGGCCCACCCGAAATTTCTTAAAACCCGACCCTAAACCCCGATCCACACACGCCCAAACACTTGATTTTCTTTTCAGTTGTCGAAACTTAAGAAAGTAAAGTAGAGAGAAAAGGGGATTAGGGTTCTTTCTAGGCGATTCCTAGGAATCTTGAAACGAAATCACAATGACAAGTTCGTCAACTTCTTTTGCTCGTTTTCCCTGATTCTCGACTCATGGCTTGCCTACAAGATGTTGGTGTGGCGAGGGCATAACCACTTTTTGTTCATCGACTGCGGAGAATAGGTATCGACGGTGCTACCGATGCGAAATCGCAATTGATGTAAGTCCATGTTTTGATTTCGTGTTGCAGATTAAACCATATTATATCACTTAGAGAAAGACAGAATGACTTATTTTTGTTTCTATTGTGATAGAGAAAAACCGAGAATCATCTATTTAAATGGATTGATGAAGCTTTGCTTGACGAGATACGAATAGTGGATGCGAAACATGAGAGGGTTGCTGAATGGATTAGTAAGTTTGAAGAAAAGGTTATGGAAAAGGTGAAGTCCGAGATGGTTAGAGTTGAACATGAGATGTCCAAAATGCTCAAAGAGAAGGTGAATTTGGAGATTGCTAGAGTTGCACAGGAGATGAAACAGAAGCTAAAGGTTGCGATGGTGGCAGTGGTATTTGTAGGAGCACTCGTAGGAATATGGACTTCTCTTACTGTCTGAGCAAGTTCTAGTTATTGGTTGCTTGTTGTCTGAGTTTGATGTATTCAGAATCGCTTAACTTTGCAGTATTGTTTTCATTATAATCGCCTAATACACACTCAATTACTTCTTTTCACAACAGTTGGCTGATTATAATCAGCTTCACTTCACAATCTATTACTATAATCAACAGATAACATTGAGAAACTCAAGGAATGCTTGCATTAAATCAAGTAAACCATATCCAAGAACAAGAAAATCCAGAAGCAAGAAAAACAAGAAATCAAGTAACCAACACCACAAGAAAATCCAAAACACATACATGACTAAATACCTTTGTCACATGTAGCCTTGTTATGTCCTGATTCGCCACATCGACTGCACTTGTGCATGTTGCTTCCTTGAGCTCCTTGCAATGAATGGATCTTGTCTTCAACTGTCTCATATCTGCGTTTTTTCTTCTTCCTGCTCCTCTTCTTGATTCAGGAGGTAGCACATTAGCATTCTGAACATTATCTGGAACAACCCAACTATCCTCAGGAACACCTATTGGATTGATGGTTTCTCGATAAGTTGTTCTCCAATTGTAAGTCGTGTACATGTCATCCGTTAGTGAAGATGGGGCGCGGCCAACTGTTAAACCAGCCTTGATTGCGTGTTTACATGGGATTTTCAGTAGGTCGTATTTCCCACATGAACAGGTTCTTCTGTCCAAATCAACCAGGCAGTCTATTGTATCTCCACGAACCAAAAAACGATTCTCGTTAACTGGCTGGACAAGAAACATTTTACCCTTCATAATCCGTCGATCTATCTTTTTCTCGATGGCAATAGTTAATGGTTTTGAGTGCTTCCTGCTTTTAGTGCGGCGTTCGAAGAACCAACGGGTAAGCATTTCTCTGATGCTTTCCAACAAAAGAATGACTGGATAGTCTCTCGGTGAACGCAAAGCAGAGTTTATTGATTCAGCCGGGTTTGTAGTCCTGATGTCATACCTGAACCCTGGAAACTGACAGCGAGCCCACTTCGAAACATCTGCTTTTGTTAAATAATTTCCAATGGCTGGACTAATATTGCACACGGTTTGGAAGTGCTTCTGAAAATCGACAACTCTATAAGCTTTAGAAGCTTTTGCAATCAACCCAACCACTGTCTTTCCTCTGTAATCTGTGATCACATTATTCAACAAATGGTGAATGCAAATTCCATGCTGAGAAAGAGGATACACATTCTCAAGCCCCTTACAAAGTGAGCTATGTCTGTCTGACACAAAAGCAAGAGAACTCTCGTCCGGAACAACAACCTTTAGTTGTCTGAAACACCAATCCCATGAACGATCATTTTCTGAGTCCACAACCGCAAATGCTATAGGATACGAGTTGGAGTTTCCATCTAAAGCTCTCGCAACAAGTAGTACTCCTTTGTATTTGCTCTTCAAAAATGTCCCATCAACAACAACTTTTCGCATGGGTGTGTGAAAACCTCGTACTGATTGCCCAAATGAAACAAAGAGAAATCTAAATTTACCATCAACATCACTTTCATAAAAGGTATGTGTTCATGGATTAGCTTCTTTCAGCATGTGTAAGTATTTTGGAATTTTTCCAAAACTCTGCTTGGGAATACCTCTAACCACATTAATTGCATATTCACGAGCATCCCATGCTAATGATTTTGATATCTCGCATCCATGATCCATTCTCATAATCTCTATGTTATCATTAGTTTTGGGACCTTCTTTGACACCACTGTACCTATGAATTATTAGACTCCCAATAGTTTTTGCAGAAGCTGTCCGACCCTCATTATTCATACTTGACGCAGAACATGTATGATCTGCCACATTATTTTTGATTATAAAATATGTGGATCCTGATAATCCCTCAGCACGAACACTCCACTTACACTTGTTGTCCACGCATCGGATGTACCAAAGTTTTCTATCTGATTTCACAACTTTGTAATCGAAGTTATTCTTCATAGCTGACATTTCCAATGTTGCTTTCAACTTCGATTTGTTTTCAAAAGTTTCACCCCTCTTCACAACATCAGTCAATGAACACCGAACACTCTTTCCACTATCAGCTTCTTTTCCGGTTAACTCGGCACCAACATCTTCTTCCTAGTCGTTTGAGTTTCCATTGTCTTCAACATCTTTATTCGACAGATGAACAATCAATATCATCTCGAGGTGAAAACGAGAAAGGTTCACCTTGCTCACTGAAACGCATGTTAGAATCCTCCTTATCCACTTCACTGTTGTCGCTGTTTTCATTGATAGGTGAAGTAGACACACATAACCTTGTCGAAGCTTTTTCACGTACATATGTAAGAAAACTTTTGACTTGTCGATCATTGTCAATGGTAACTGGGGGACAATCTATTGAACTGATTAACTCCATCGGTAAATAGCTTAACTCAAGCTCGAAATCGTTTTGGTCAATACCAAAATCTTCAAAAGCCATAATTCTTAGATCTTCAAAGGAACTTGTCAATTCCACAACCAACACTCTTCCTCGTTTCTTCTTATCAACCGCATATCCCCATCCTGTAAAGGGATCAAACTTCCAAACCCCACAAGAAGCATAGATATGCATCTTCTTCAACAAGAGATTCAAATTTGTTTGGTGGTTACAAAAAATTTTGTTCAAGTGGTTACAAAAAATTTTGTTCAAGGATCGTGAGATGAGGAAGAAGACCACGATTTAAAAAAAAAAATTAAATTAGGAAAATAGATTTAAAATATGTTCTCTTAACATATTTTGGAGATATTTAAGGAAAATATTTATTTCGAAACTGGCAGAATATACATTATGTTGTCCGTAGAATGAAGAGAAAACGGTAGTTTAAGTATTTTTTTGTAAATCTTCTGCGGTAGGATAGAATATGTTAGTAGTTTAGTAATTATAATATGGTAGGATATTAACTCATGGCAGATTTACATTTTGTCTCAGTCTACCGTAGTACATAAATATATAAAATGGTAGTCGTTTTTTGTTCTACAATAGTAGCATTATAACTATTGCTAAATTTATAATTCTGCTAATAGCAGATATTCCCGTAGTTAGCAGAATAGCCAATCTAAGTTTTCGTAGACCGTAGATAACCTTTTCTACTATTGGTAGTTCAAAATATGAAATTGACTTCCACTAATATTTATTCAACTAAATTATTTTTCATATGATTGTCTCTTATTTATATACATTTTGTGTATTTTTCCGTATTTTCTGACTCTTAAAATAATTGATATGAATTTTTAAAGTTGGTTAATGGTATCTAAGACCAAATCTGACCAAAAAGAGATTTATCGCAAAGGGACAATATACTTGTTTTTCTATTCCGTTTTGGCAATTTTTTTAAAAAACATTGGGGTTTCGATACAACTCTCCCTAAGGATTTATGAATCTTCTCTCCCCTATAAACCCTAAAACTATAATAGAAAACTAGAACTTTTTGTTGCACTCTAGCCTCTCCCTCTTGTCTCATTACATAAGGCATTAATATAAAATCCTACAACTTAAGTCAAAACTCGTCCAGCGCATGTTTGTCATTTGTCTCTAACTTGGGCTTTGAATCGGATGTCTTTGATTTGGACGTCGATCGATGGCAAGTGTGCAGCATCGATTGACCTTGGTCTTTTAACATCGGTCGACTCCAAGGTTTTTCCGTCAATCGACGATAGTCTTGTACTTCGACTCCTCAAATGGTCAGCTACAGATTCTTCTCCTCTAAATTCTCCAAAAGTTCCAAGTATCTCCATATATCTCCAAAACGTTACTGGTCATGTAAATACCCCAAAGCATATCCTAGACACACATAGTAGACCCTAAATAGAGTTAATTAACATGGCTTAAAACTGGTAATAAATAGGCTATATCAATGCTCCCTTCTCTCATTCTTAAGAAGCACAAAAAAATGAAACAGAGTAAAAAAGATGTCTCACGATGGCAATATCTATGAGCTTCAGAGTTGTATGTATGCACATATAGATTTTGAAGGAGTTGTGACAAACGAATTTCTCAACAGGGTGGAGATATTCATGCACCAAGCTGAAACCACACGACTCACGCAAGAAACGGGTAAAATGTTATGTCCATGTCATGGTACTAGAATACCAAGTTTGCTCGTAGTGAAACAGTTTGGCAACACATAGTAAATAGATGATTTACACCACATTACTACATTCGGTATCACCATGGAGAGGATGATAGTATGAATTATGAAGGTAGTAGTAGTAATCAGTTTGAAGAAAGTAGTAATAGGGAAGAACCGCGTAATTTGCATTCTAATTATCCTTAAGAGGATCAGGTAGATCATGACAGGATGCATGATATAGTTACAGATGCATTTCGTGAAACAACCTCAGTAGTTGCTGCAGAAGTTGGAAATGTAGCGGAAGTACTAGAAAATGTAGAGGAGCCTAACTTGGATGCAAAAAGGTTTTATGAAATGCTAGCCGCATCTAATCAGCCAAGTTTTGAAGGTTGTAGAGAAGGTCATTCAAAAATTTCATTGGCAGCTAGGATGATGAATATCAAAACAGATCATAACTTATTGAAGTTTGTATGGATGCATGGGCTGAGTTGTTTAAAGAGTATTTGTCTGGAAAAAAATTGTGTGTTGAATCTTATTATGAGATTTAGAAATTGGTTCATAGTTCTGGCTTACCTTCGGAGATGATAGATGTGTGTATAGACAACTGCATGATCTACTGGAGGAAAGATGCGGAATTGTTGGAGTGTCAATTTTGCAAGAAACCACAATATAAACCGCAACGACATGGGCGGAATAGGATATTGTACCGGCGGATGTGGTACTTACCTATTACGGATAGGTTGAAGAGATTATATCAATCCGAAAAGACTTCAATAGCGATGAGATGTCATGCGGAACATACTCATAAGGAAGGCGAGATCAATCATCCCTTAGATGCAAAAGCGTGGAACCACTTGAATTCAGTACACCCTAATTTTGAAAGCAACAATCGCATTGTTTATCTTGGGATATGCACAGATGGATTTAGTCATTTTGGAATGTCTAGAACAAAATGCTCGCTTTGGCCAGCCATCCTGACGCCATACAACCTTTCACTAGAGATGTATATGGAAAGAGGATTTCTTTTCATGAGTATATTGATACCTAGGCCCAAGAATCCGAAGCGGTCCCTCGATGTCTTTCTACAACCTCTATTAGATGAATTGAAGGAACTGTGGTCAATAATGGTGCATACATATGATTGTTCAACGAGAGCAAACTATACAATGCGAGAAGTTGTTTTCTGGACCATCAGTGACTTTCCTGCATATGGGATGTTATCAGGTTGGACTACGCATAGGAGGCTAGCTTTTCCTTATTGTACAGGAAACACAAGCGCATTTCAACTGAAGTATGGTAGGAAGATGTGGTTTGATTGTCATCGGAGATTTCTTCTCATTACCCATCGAACCGAAGAAATAAGACATTTTTAAGATCTAAAGTGGTTGTTTGGGACACCGCTCCACCATATTTATCTGGAGAGGAAATGGAGAAGGATATTGATTATTATGGTGCACAAGAAACAGTCCCAAAAGGGTAATTCGTATACTCATGCGAACATTGCTGATAGTTATGAGACACAGCACAACTGGCACAAAAAGAGTATATTTTGGGAACTTCCATACTAGATGGATATGCTTATGCGACACAATCTTGATGTGAAACATATAGAGAAAAAATTCTTTGACAATATCATCAGCACATTATTGGACGTCCCCGGGAAGACAAAAGATAACAAGAACTCAAGGTTGGATTTTACTGCATTATGTTCAAGGAGTGAGCTGCATAATAAAAACAATGGAAAATTATGGTTTCCATTTTCAGATTGTCAACAGAAGCAAAGACGGCGTTGTTCAAGTGGGTGACAACAGATGTGAAGTTTTCAGATGGGTACGTTTCAAATCTATTAAGATGTGTAGAGCAGAGAAAAAAGTTTTCAGGGATGAAGAGTCATGACTGTCATGTGTTTATGCAACGATAACTACCTTTTGCATTTGCAGAGTTGTTTCCAAAAAAATGTTCATGAAGCACTTGCAGGTAAAAAACTTACTTCTTGTTGAACTTACTAATCAGATTTGTTAAAAAACAGTTACATTATTAATTTCGGCGTACAATTATTGCAGGCATTGGAAATTTTTTCAGAGATCTTAGCACACGAACCTTAACTGAAGATGTGATCAGAAAACTTGATGAGAATATCCCGATCTTAATGTGCAATTTGGAGAAAATCTTCCCTCCCTCGTTTTTTGACGTCATGGAACATCTAGTTGTCACCTCCCGTATGAGGCATTGCTCTTGGACCTGTTCATAACGGATGGATGTATCTTTACAAGCGATACATGAAACATTTGAAAAGGAAAGCAAAAAATCTTGCAAGGGTCGAAGGTTCAATAGTGGTTGGGAGTTTGACTGAGGAAACACCTCACTTCATGTCGTACTACTTGGGTCACAAGTCTGGGACACGAAAAAGGGCTCCTACCAGATATGATGATGGTGGTGTTATGTCGACATATGTTGTAGAAGGTGTTCCAGACATATTATGTCAAATTGGACGTGTAGGAGGGAAGCTTAAATAAGTTTCGTGGTTGAGTACAGAAGACGCTCACAGTGCCCACACATATATACTCCTTGATTGCAAGAAGATGCAGTCATTTGAAAGGTAATTAAATATATTTCTGTAATTTAATATTACTATGTATATAATTTTTATAATACTTAATTAATAATCATTTACAAAAATAGCGAGTTTTTTGCTCAGGTTGAAGAAGTTTTACCAGAAATATCAACTAACGATCTAAACAAAAAGAAAGAGAAACACTTCGTGTCGTGTTTAAAAACGCAGGTATAAATGACAATATAATTAAGGTAATGTTTATAAAGTTTGAAAGATAATAGTAATTAATTAAGTTTTACAAAGTTTACAGGTTGATTATGATGATTCATTCTACCCTCCCTGGTTTCACGATTTGATACAAGGTTGGATCGCTAAGGTCACCATAGTATCAATGTATTTCACTCGAGGTTACACTTTCCACACTTATGAGTATGAAAGTCGTCGAGCAACAGTCAACTATGGAACACGTGTGAAAAGTGAAACAGATTTCTATGGGATCTTAAAAGATACCATCGAAGTGGAATTCCCCCATTTAGTGAAGATGAAATACGTCCTCTTCAAATGTGACTGGTTCGACCCCATAGTTAATAGAGGTTTTCTGTATGGCAAGTTTGGAGTTGTGGATATCAATGCTGCACAGAGGTACATCAAATTTGAATCCTATATTTTGACGTCTCAAGCAGAGCAAGTTTGTTTAATTCCACATCCGAAGATCAGAAAATATGAAATATCTTGGTTAGCCGCTAAAAAATTTACACCTCGGGGCCATGTATTTGGTGATGAACAACCGCCTTTGCAAGAAGATTCTGTAATGAAGTAGAAGCCCCTGAACAACCGACCTATGAAATCTTACTTGTTGATCCAAAAAACCAAGGATATGAAGATCTTCCAGATGATACTGCGGATTAAGGCAATGAAGATGAATTTGAAGAAAGCGGTGATCCTAGTGATAACCCGAGTGATGGTTCCGAGGACGAGTGAATTTATGCTACAATGTTATTGCATTAACATTTTAAGCTTATGTAACAAATCATGTGTTTAACACATTAATCAAGTGAAAAGAAGTATTATTACATGTTTTTGGTTAGGAAGTTATGGGTTAGAAGTAATGTTTTATAAGTTAAAAGTAATTGGTTTGGGGTTTGGGGTTTGGGGTTTTGGTTTGGGGTTTGGGGTTTTGGTTTTAGGGTATAAACCATATTCGTCGTAACTGAGATGTAATCAATAAATGTGGGTTGTCCTTATTTCATCGTAATACTTAAACGCGGGTCGTCCTTAAATCGTCGTACCATATTTGTCATAACATATTTTCACGGTTCGTCCTTATTTCATCGTAAACCATAAACGCTGGTCGTCCTTAAATCGTCGTAAGTTTACTTCTCCTTTACGACGATGACTACAAATTCCTATAAGTATGCAAAAATCTCCCATTCTGAAGATAAAACAAAACAAAAAAAATGATAGATGAGAGGGCACGACCAACATAACAGTTCTTATCAACTCGCGTAAAGCCACGTGGAGTTGCTAAGAACTGCTCTGGTGGCCGTTCTCGTTAGTTTCTTAGTAAATTGTCCCTAATTCGTCATAACGCATAAATGCAGGTCGTCCTTAGTTCTTCAGAATAAAAAACGCAGGTCGGCCTTATCTAGTCATAATTTACCTTCTAGTTTACGAAAATCCCCATAGTCCTATATAAACATCGAGAACTCGAAGCCATTTAGTTGCTCCTTAGTCTCTCTATAACATCTCTCTAGGTAATTTTTTTTGTTCAGTTTTAGGTGGTTAGTTTAGGATGGAGTTTAGGTGGTTATTCTAGGAGGGAATTAGATTAGTTTTCTTAGTTTTAGGATAGAATTAAACTAGTTTTACAATTAGTTTAGATTTTTTTAGTACTTGATTAAAAAAAATCAATTTTTTTTACATTATAGTTTACGACGATATGAGTACTCCTGCTCATGGTAGGAAGAGACTTAGGAACGCTAGACCCTCGTATGGGTCTACTTTTCTTGGTGGGAATGACGATCCTTCAGCTTCTAGCTCCGGTACTGGATCCGGCCAGGAGTTTGTCCTTGAGAGCAAATCTCAGGGAAGATCCCGTCTCTGTCTCGTGATCCTCCTCGTCCTCCCCCGTTTGTGCCTTTTGCTCCAAACGAGCCTCCTCTACAGCCTGCTCAAGCTTCCAATGAGCCTGCCCCATATCCTAAAGCTGCTCCGCCTCGCCCCAGGTGTCCATCCAGATTTTATGGTGCCACCGGATGCTCCATATGCTAGGTTTACGGTGGAAGACCTTCTCTATATGCTGGGACGAGAAGGTTTAGAGATCATCAAAGCCGGCCGACCACCAAAAACTTCATGCTAAATTTAATATATTTTTATTATTAAACTTTTAATTGCATTTATTACTATTATATATTATATTCTAATATTTATTTTTTCAAATTTTGTAGGTTTTTAACGGACAATCGTCTGGGATGGAGCGTTGCCGATATCATCAAGGCAAACTTTAGGGAACCAAATCCGAATTGGTCTCTTACAGCAGACCACGTTCGCGGACTTGGTACAAGTGTTTTTCAGTATGTATTAAATGTTACTTTTATTTATTGTGATTTACAATGCATTTATTTCTTTTTTTTATGCTTTTCAGCAAAAATGGAATTGGTCTATCGCCATCAACGAGCAGGTGAAGGCAGGGTTCAACGCTAAGGAGATGGCTCGCCTGAAGAACATTGTTGGCGATTAGAAGGGGAAGTGGAGGGTTCTCGAGGATAATTCAAAGCCCATCTTCATCAGCGACTACGTTTGGACTGGCCTAGAGGCTTATTGGGCTACGCCTCGATTAGGTCGAACGTCCGCCGACTGCTCTGAAGCCTGCTTGACGCCTGATCCTGAGGGCAATTTTCCGCTGGTCCAAACTTCTGGGCAGATCCCACACGCCGGGGTGGCCCTAAAAATTGAAAGTCTTCTTTCTTTTATAATTTTTAAATAATGATTATTTTTTAAAAGAACAATTGTTTTTTATTTATAATTTTAATAGGCCGGTCGAGAAGGAGTACCACCATCTTTTTCCCGGCTTTACAAGGTGACACACCAGCATGCCGATGGAAAATTGTAGATGCTAGAGTAGAAAGGATCTATGATAATGTGGAGGCTCAGGTCCAGGAGGTCTAGACCCAGTTGTCGCAGAAAAATCCGGAAGCCCCACCGGTCCAGTTGTCCACCGTCGAGCAGCATAAAAATTTGAGCAGGTAAAAAATTCTTTGGCATAAATATTTTTTGTTTACATTTAGACTTTAATTTTAAAATTTTAAATAATATTCATATCATTAATGAAGGTTGTCCCGAAGAAAAGGGGACGGGTGGTCGGGCTCAATACGATAAACGATGTCCCGAAGGTGACAGTAGCCTATCCTACAAGAAGGCAAGAGGATTCTCAGCTCCGTAAAGATTTAAAGGCTGCCAACCAGGTTATAACGGAGCTCCAGACGAGCGACCAGGTTAACCGAAACCAGATTAGGGCAATGGCGGGGATGTTTGAACTTATTGCTGACACAAACCCGGCGCTTGCACAGATGTGGTGGAATGTTCGTCCGACCATGAACCCCGACCCCACTTCCGAAGAGCAGGCGAAGATAGAGCGATTGGCGGACCAACATAGTTCCCAACTATTCGACGACCTAAACCTTAACAATTAGGTTTAGGTCGTATTTTGTATATTTTGAATATTATGAATTAATATTATATTTTGTAATGTTTTGGATTTCTATATTAGAATTTTCTTTTTATTTCCAAAATTCAGTTATTTTATAAATTTTATTATTTTAAAACTATTTAATTCAAATTAATAAATTATTTTTTTCCAAAGTTAAAAGAACAAAGTAATAGTCGCAATGTTTACGACGAATTAACATCGAGATCGATGTCAAGAAGTCGTAACATGTATGACTAATTTACGTCGACCATCGATGTTAATTTGTCATAAATAATACGACCTATTAACATGATTTTACCCTCCATTTATTACGACTATATAACTATGATATTTTACGACTAAGACGTATAATACGTCCACTTGACGACGATTTAGGTTACATCGAATGTACGACCAACTCGTGTAGTCATAAATCTTACGACGATTGTACAAAGATTTTTCCATTACGACGAGCTACTAACGACGAATGTCAAATCGTAGTTACGTAGTCGTAATATACATTTAAGCCGACATTACGACTAATATTGTAGTCATTATGCTCAAGTTTTCGTGTAGTGATAAGACCATGAAACTTTCGATTAATCCAAGCTTTGATCAGTAGCTTAGCTTGTCCATACACTGGATTCAATCCATTGAGTTTAAGTCTGACCAGGATCGCACCATCTCCTCTTCCCTTAAAAGGATTTGTCCTCAAATATAAGCTTCGTAGGATGATAGAACCTTGATCACTCCAAAACGGATGACCTGGACATGACATATATCATAACCTCTCCAGCGTCTCCAAGGTCAAACACAAAGTTCTGCAATCCTTCTTCATGTCTCAGCAACATTTTGGAACTTTTATCAATACAAATGATCTTCAAGTAAGGCATTTGCTCCACTTTGTTGAGCTTAATGTGTACTACTTCTCTCCTGTTGAAGCTTACACACGTCTCAGCCTTAGATATATCAGCATGTGTTCTTCCCTCAACCTGATCAGAAAGAAGTATTGGCTCTCCAATATCATGCAGGAACCTCGCTGCTTGTTCTAGTGTTTGAAGTAGCCGATTATGTTGGAGTAGGCAAATTCTTCTGATGCCTCTCAAAGCACCTTGACCAGCACTCATTATAACTTGGTTTCTGTACTCCATAGGGTTAGCTGGCGAGTGCAATGATCCCCATATTCACTCTCGAGCTTTGGTTTTTCTTTGACCCCAACAAGTTTTTTTTCCTCTTCTCAGCTGGTTCTAATCAGCTATGGACCTGATCGAGGACGTATTGCCTCTTGAATTTTCTCTCTTGTTACTTCAGCTGGTTTTGATCACACCATCCTCTCTCTCTCTCTTCAAAACGATTTGACCACAACTCTTGTTCTGAGCCTTCCAAATTGAGCTTAAATGAAGTTGCTTTCTGGACCAGAATGTTGTTATTTCTTCCAAACAAAAACAAGATTCTTCCTCGTTCAAAAACAACTTGATGTAGGCCTTTGGCAACTCTCAGATGCTTCATAATCTGAACTGAAGACATATTATAGGTCAGATAGTAAATCACAAATTAGAGACTTTATGCTATCACCTTGATCAACCATATCAAGGACCAAGTCAGGAGCTTTAGATGACCTCCAAGAACTTTTTCTTCTTCTTTTGCTAAATCAGGCACGTGGTCACTCACTACCTGTGTTTCATCCTCTTGTTTCAGACTAAGAATTTCTGATTCTGATGATTGTTTATGTTGGGGTCCAAATTGATCACGACGGAATCAATATCTGAAAGTTCCCCAAACATTTGTTTTCTAAAAAAAGAAAATAAAAAGTGCAAGAAACTAAAACTAAAACTTCTAATAAATTCAAAAATAAATATATGACAAGTTATCGGAAAAGACCCTCGAGCAATGAAACGTTCAAAAAAGTCGTGTCCAACCCGCATGATGGCAAGTTGAATGGACGAAGTCCAACTCACCATCAGGTGAGTTGAGACTGCTCGACCAACTCGCCTGATGGCGAGTTCGATTGTCTCCATCCAACTGACAATCAAGCGAGTTGATATTGCTCGACGAACTAGCCTGATGGAGAGTTGGACTGCCTCCATCCAAGTCGCCATCAGGTGAAATAATATTGCCCATTCAACTCGCCTGATGTCCATCAGGCGAGATGGATCAGCTCTTCCAACTCCCCTGATGGCGAGTTGGATTCTCTCCATCCAACTTGCCTGGCAAGTTGGATTGACAACTTACAACTATCCATTAGGCGATTTGGATCATCATCATCCGTCTCGGTCCCGGCCATTCTCTCCTACAAACCTTGACCAAACTGTCTCTTGTTTCTTCTCGACTGGAGTTAATGTTGGAACTTTACGATAAAAACCTTAAAGATTTGCTTTCTCGAAGAAATTCTAATTGAACGTATAAACTGCGACGGTTGACTTAACGACAAAGTTGCCTCGACTATACAAGTAATTTGAACTATTTATAAAACCTACGTCGTACCAAAGGTGTTCTTTCGAAGAAATCAGAAAAACGTTTAAGTCGAAAAACGGCCCGAAAAGGTCTAAAACGCCGCCAAAAGCCCACTTACGATTTTACACGAGATTGATCCCAAGGATACTATGAAGGTTCATCTATTTTTTGTAGGAGAAGATAAAATTCAAGTCCGGAAGATAAATGTTAAGTTTCAAGGGATAATCATGAAGATCGAAGAAAAATGGAATATTTCTGCAAAGCGATAAAATCGACTCGGGGGCAAGAAAGGAAAGAGGAAACTGTCTTAAGGAGGAGTATATAAGGAATGCCAAGGCTAGAGACGTAGACAGAGAACATTCAGCGAACTTAGCACTTCGAGAAATTTAGGTAATTTTCCGACTTAACTAGGTTTACAAGTCTTAGGTGGTTAGAACTAGGGAACTCGCCAACAGCTCTTGCAGCTGAGGCTTTACCTGTTGTAACGCTCATTCACGAATTTGGAATAAGATCTTCATTGATCCCTTTCGATTTTATCGATTTACTATTTTGTATGTTTTCATTGTCTGATTGCTTGACGTTTGACTTAGCAGAAATTTGAGACTTATGGGAAAGTTCGGATCTCTTAAGTTTCCTTATTTTACAAAAATCGACAGTGTAAATTTCGGTTCATACAGTTTGGCGCTAGAAGGAGAGGCGGGGGTATGGATCAATCTAACTCTCAGCCGCAAATGCTCGATCAGACATGTCTACTGATGATCAGACCAACCGACAAACTCGCGATGATGAAAGCATCAGTGACAACGTCAATACTCCAGCAGCAAAAGTCCCCATGGTTAATGCTGATGCCAACACCACAGCGTTCATGAGGTAAAAAAGATGTTCTCCGCTTTTAAAAAGAAGTCGGAAGAACAAGAGAAACTCATGGGATCTCTCGCTAACAGGTTGAAACCCTAACAGCGAGGGCCCAAGCACTTTGTTCTCGCAGAACCAATAGAGTTCACGGGAGAAGACTCGACTTTGCAACTCATCTGGACAAGCCTGGAAACTCGCGGGAAAAAACTCAGGACAAAATCACGGCGAGACAACCCCTGCTCAGAAAAATCCAAAACCCCTCCACCACTGGAGCATGAAACAGAGGAAAATGAGGTCGAACGTCTCGACTTGGATCACAACGATCAGTCCGATAATTTGGAAGAAGACGCTGATGTGCATCCGAGAAGGTCAAGAAGCTGCAGACTCCCTGTTCGACAAACCCATGACCAAAGAAGAAGAAGAAAACATCTTATGGATAGAACAGGAGAAGCTAGCCAAAGATCATGCTCAGATCACTCGCAGAAAACGCCGAAGAGGTTGGAAAACCGCTGGAGATGCTTGAGATTCGTGATCTTTGTGACTACATCACGAAAACGGCCTCGAAAGTAAGAGCGGAGAAATCTCAAATTCACCATCCTACTAGCGCTGCGCCTGAAATCATTCAACTGCTCGAGGAATCTTGGAAACACCCTTCATAGCTCGCATCACCAATACCAAAGTATCGGATCCTCGTAAGATCAAGGTGCCCACTTACAACGGTACAACTTATCCCAAGGCGAGCTTGCAAGCCTTCCAGATCACGATGGGAAGGGAAAATTCAGAGAGAGTGAAAGAGACGCTGGCCATTATTTGTATTGATTGAATGAAATAACTCTCAGCTGCATCTAATAAAAAAGAAAACGTCTAAGCTAACCTAATCCTAAACCAAAATGGTTTAGTTTAAGTTTAATCCTAATCCTAATCAAATTTTCTTTAATGGTTTGTTCCAAATCTGATTTGTTCTTGGTTTGCATAACTCAATTACATGAAAACAAATTAAACCAAAAAGCTGGCTCTTCATGGGTTTATCCTTCATCTTTGGCCCACACGAGATGTATCAAGTGTTGCAGGGCCTCTTCTTGTGCCTTGGCTATGGATCTGGTCGTTGGCCTATTTCCAAAGACTAATGGGTCTTGGTTTTGAACACTTGACTCCTTTTGGGCTACAGTAGGTCCATCTGCCTTCAAGACTAAGTTAGGATTGTATGAGTGGATTGTTATGCCATTTGGTCTTACTAATGCACCTAGCACTTTCATGAGGCTAATGAATAATGTCTTGAGAGCTCTTATAGGTCGTTTTTGGTTGTGTGCTTTGATGACTTACTGACTTATAGTAAGACCATGAAAGAACATGTTGAGCATTTGAGACAAATCCTAGATGTGCTTAGGAAAGAGAACATGTGTGCTAACTATAAGAAATGCTCTTTTGGAACAGATAACCTAGTCTTTTTAGGTTTTGTTGTGACATCATAGGGCATACAGGTTGATAAAGAGAAGGTGAAGGCTATCAAGGAGTCGCCGACCCCTAAAACCATTGGAGAAGTTAGGAGTTTTCATGGACTTGCTGGCTTCTACATGAGGTTTGTGAAAGACTTCAGTACAATTGCTGCCCCACTCACAGAAGTCATCAAGAAAACTGTTGGATTAATTTGGGGACAAGCTCAGGAAGATGCATTCCAGCTACTGAAAAGGAAGTTAACTAGTGCTCCTTTACTTGTTCTCCGTGACTTTCTTAAAACTTTTGAAGGAGATTATGATGCTTATGAGGTGGGAATTGGAGTTGTGTTGATGCAAGAGAGGAGGACTATAGCTTACTTCAGTGAAAAGTTGGAGGCGCCACATTGAAGTACCCAACCTATGACAAGGAGTTATGTGCTTTGGTGAGATATCTTCAGATGTGGCAACATTTTTGGCCTAAAGAGTTTGTGATCCATAGAGATCATGAATCTCTTAAGCATCTCAAAGGACAACATAAGCTGCACAAGAGACATTCTAGGTGGGTTGAGTTCATTAAGACATTTCTTTATGTCATCCAGTACAAGCAAGGTAAGGAGAATGTAGTACCTTATGCACTCTCAAGAAGGTATGTTCTTTTATCTTCAATGGAAGCAAACTTTTTGGGATTTGAACACCTTAAGTCTTGTTATGCTGATGATCCAGAGTTTCATGATGCTTTTAGAGACACTGAAAAACATGCTAGTCGAAATTTTTATCAAGTGAAAGGTTTTCTTTCTATTATAACCGCTCGTTCGTACCTTGTGGCTCTTTGAGAGAAATATATGTTAGGGAAGCTCATGGAGGAGGGTTGATTGGCCACTTTGGCATAGCCAAGATAATAACTATCTTGCAGGAACACTTCTATTGGCCTAACATGAAGAAATAAGTTGAGAAAGTGTGCTCAAGATGTGTTGTGTGCAAGCATGCCAAGTACAAGGTTCAACCAACAGGTTTGTACATTCCACTCCCTATTCCTACTGAACCATGGGTTGACATCTCTATAGACTTTGTTTTGGGATTGCCTAGAAATAAGAAAGGTAGATATAGCATCTTCGTGGTGGTTGACAGGTTTTCTAAGATGGCAAATTTCATACATTTCCATAAGACTGATGATGCATCTTTAGTAGCTGATCTATTCTATAGAAAAGTTGTTAGATTGCATGGAATGCCTATGATAATATTTTCTGATAGAGACTCTAAGTTCCTTAACTACTTCTTGAAAACCTTGTGGGGAAAACTAGGAACTAGGTTGCTATTTTCAACTACTTGTCATCCATAAACGACTTGTCATCCATAAACTGATGGACAAACTGCGACTGTCAATAGGACTTTGTCTATTCTCTTGTGTGCTATCATCAAAATGAACATCAGAACTTGGAAATTTTTTTTGCCTCATGTAGAATTTCCAGATACTAGATCAATGAACTCGACAACCAAACTCACTCCTTTTAAAGTTGTATATGGATTCAATCAACTGTCTCTATTAGTTTTGTTTGTTTTACCTTTGAAAGAACAAATTAACTTTTATGGTCAAAGAAGGCTGAGTTTGTGAAAGCTTTGCAGGGACAGGTCAGAAAAAACATAGAAGGTAGAATGGAGATGTACGCTAGGAAGAAGAAAAAAAGGCAAGAAAGAATTGGTGCTCGAACCAGGAGAACGTGTGTGGATTTCACTTAAGACAAGACATGTTTCCTAATGAAAGAAAGTCCAAACTAATGCCAATAACAGATGGGCAATTCAAAGTACCGAGAATCAACAACAATGCCTATTAGATTAATCTCCAAGGTAAGTACACCTTTAGTTTCACCTTTAATGTTTCTGACTTGATCCCTTTTGTTTCAAATGAATTGGATTTGAGGTCAAATCCTTTTACAGGAGGGGATGATGCGGTCCAGACAAGACCAGATCTGCTGGATGAAGGTGACTCCGATGGATCAGGATATGAGGATGATTTGATGAGGCTGGAACGGATGAACTGCTCGAACCTGAACCAGGTGAGAAGGGTGCACCCGGCTGGACCAGAAACATGGAGGAGAAGACTGGCAATGCATCTGAGCTCAATGTAAGTTACGAATATAACTTTCCTCGTCCAAGTGAGTATGGGAAACAAGCAAGTGGGCTCAGAACACTGATGGACCGAGTTAATTTAGAAGATGGGCAAGATGGACCTTATGCGGCCCAAAAGAAGTCAAGTTCAAAACCAAGACCCATTAGTCTTTGGGAATGGGTCAATGAATATATCCAGAGCCAAGGCACAAGAAGAGGCCCTCCAGCACTTGATACATCTCATGTGGGCCAAAGAAGAAGAAGAAACCAATGAAGAGCCAGTTTGTTGGTTTAATTTGTTTTCATATAATTGAGTTATGCAAACTAAGAACCAAACATACTAGAAACAAACCATTAAACCAAATTCGAATAGGATTAGAATTAGAATTAAACTAAACAATTTTGGTTTAGGATTAGGTTAGCTTAGACGTTTTCTTATTTATTAGGCGCAGCTGAGAGTTGTTTCATTCGTTCAATACTCATAACTTTCAGCAAACTGCTTATCTCGTTATATGCTTTCTCTGTTCAGCTAAAGGAACATTAATCTTCACTTAAGGGAAGGAATTCCTTTGTGAAACCATCTTAGACGATACATGGTAATCATGTGTCTTTGCGTATCAAAATTAATAAATGCTAAAAGTTAAGATTAGCTAATTTATAATATTTATTAATTAATTATTTTAAGTTTAGCTTTGTACTGGATTTATTATGGATTTTTTATGGATTTTATATACAAAATTATTTATTAAATCAGGAAAGTTAGTAAATGCTTAAAGATAGATTTAGTTATTACTTTAGTGGAACTGAGACGTAAATAGGTTATAATTTCAAGGGTTATTTTATCATTGAATTCTTATTTTAATAAGATAGATTCTTTTTGCATAAACTATATCTTTGAATTATGTGTTTGGCTACATAGATTTTCACAGATTGAAGCTAAGATAAAAAAGTTGTAGTAAAAATATTGAACTGAACTTTTAACCATATGAAAAAATCCGATTATTTTTTTTTAATTTTTATAATTGGTACAAAGTTAATGTAAATTAACTAATAGATAAAAATCTGCCATATTGTAATATAATTAATGATGTGCTGTATTGTTAAAGTATTCTATATTATAATGGAAGAGTTTACTCTCTCCCCTTCCGCCATGTCAGCGGTAAGTTGGTCCCACGCAATTTTTTTTTTAAAATGATTTATGGCGTGCTATGAGATTCGAACCCTTCACCTCAGTGTTTATGTGATTGACATAACCAATTGAACTACATAAGATTTTGTAAACTAGAAACCAAATTTTAACTATATTATAATGGGAGAGTTTACTCTCTCCCCTTCACCACGTCAGCGATAAGTGGGTCTCACGCAATTATTTTTTTTAAAATGATGTATTGCATTCTATTAGATTTGAACCCTTCACCTCAATGTTTACTTAATTGACATAACCAACTGAACTACATGAGATTTTATAAACTAGAAACCAAATTTTATATAATAATATTACAGTTTGGTCTTTTCTAAGGGTGTCCACAATACCAAGCGAGTGAATCCAAAACACGAGGAAGGTCGGGTGGTGATTGTAGGGTCAGTAAACAATGATTCGGAGACTTTGAAAAAATTAACGAACCGATCGTCAGATGGGATGGGATCCACAGGCCGAGAGCGCGGACATGGGCAGCCTATTAACCGTGGGCGGTCGGGACGTTACATTATTATTCCATGTCAACAAGCAAACTAAAGATTTCATCTCTACATATAAATTAGAATTTTTCATAAAGTAGTACATAAAGTTTTAGGGATTAAACTTCGTGATCGTCAAACTATCTTATGTACATAACTTAATGTTGTAATCTTTCTAATTTTTATTCGGATTTCTAATGAAAATTACACTTCACTTGAAGACATAACAAAACGGAAGTGAACTCAATGGAAGTAAACTCAATGGAAGTGATGACTCCAATATTGCAATATGCAAAAAACAAAGATTTAGATAAGACACGAACAACAAAATCTCATACACACTTAAAGCATAAAAAACGGATCTGGCCCCGCGCTTGCGCGGTGGCTATATTTCTAGTATAGTTAATGAAGTAGTTAAACTGAATAAAAAATAGAAAGACAATTAGTGTAATAACTTGTTCAAAAAAAAGACTAAATTGTATTTATACTTCAGTTTTAATAATATAGATGTAATAGATACTTGTTAAGGTAATTAATAGTATTTTAACATATTTTGGATATCTATTCGGGATTGAACTCGAGTTTGATATGATTTTTTTTAGGATTTTGAATTTTTCGGATTGTTTCGGCTATCCACTTGAATTTGAATTTGGTTCGGGTAAAACTCATAACCCAAAATATCACAAAATAAAGCAGATTCGGTATTTATTTTAGTTTTAGTTAGGTTTGCATTCATTTTTATTGGGTTTGGTTTTGTTTTTGAGATTCGATTTATTTCCCAGCGCTAGATGAAGATGTGGGAGTAATTGGTTTTTCTTATTTTACTTCTATGTATCTTTTCATTACAAATAGAGAAATTACTTAGAATAACTCAAATCATTCTAATAATGACTAGAATAACTCATATAATTTTGAAATAACTAGAATAACTCTTGCAATATGTAAGTTTACAATTTTGCCATTACTAATAATTAAAAATACATTTTAATATTTTAAGAAAGGAGGAAAAAAACTAAACACTTTACCTTTTTCGTCGGGTTACTTCGTTGAAAGCGACGAAGCGCACTCCTCCTCGTCACCGCCACCTCCATCTCCGACAGTCCATGTTCTGTCACAACCGTCTTCGTCTCTGTCACCTCTACCATAATCGACTTCATCTCCGGCATCCTCCAGGCTAAGTCATGTTTGTCTCTGTTCACGGTGACAAACCCAAAATTGATTTCACCTCTGTCACATCAGCCTTCAATTGAAAGTTATTCTAATCTGTGAGTCCTAAACCTATGCTATTCGATTTTTTTTGTTATCATAGATTGATTGGTTGCATGTTGAAATTTGTAAACCCTAATTCCCAATTTTATTTAACCTTCCACTTTCAACTCTGTTAAACTCAAAAACGCGGGATTGGTTAAGGATTGTATTTGATAATCTGTGAAGATTTACTGGACTATGATTTCTATATGATCGTGTGTCATAAACAAGTTTGTTACTTTACATGATTAGTGTGCTAGTGTTTTCCATGTGAAGATTAATAGACTGTGCTTTCTATATGATCGTAGGTTGCAAAGTTGGGTGGAAGTCTTTAACAAAGGAAGTGAGTTGCTCTGTTCTTTATTGCTTCCCTTAATTTCATGGTGATTTGCTTATCGTGGTCTTACTCTGGTTGTATTAAGTGTCCATTTAGGATAAGAAAATTTATTTGGATAAGGTTATTGTACCAAAGATAGAGTATAGCAAGTCACTGGGGAACAACGATGCTGATGATGAAGTATGTGTATCATTATTAATTGTTTGTCTTTTTCACTCTAACATGGAATCTTGAATCCTAATATGATATGGTGACTTTGTCAGGAAGAGGATGAGGAGAAGCGATCTAATGAGGCTAAGGATAATGAAGACGTGAACAAAGAACCGGAAAGTAAAGAAGCAGCGGAAGAAGAGATTTTGGATGATTACTTGATATCTTAATCTTTTGGGTCTGATCACATTCAAATGGATTTAACTGTATATCGTGATGGTGCATTGTAAATTTTAAGCCTTTATTTTTGTGAAATTAGGTAGCTTCATGTGGTTGTGAGCTATGGAAGTTTTTGTAGTTCACTCACAATATTTCCTTTTGTTTAGACAAATGTTGAAGCTGTAGAATTGGAAGTTATCGTTTGATTTAGAATCAGTGTTTTAATCAGTTATGTGTTATGTTTGTTTAATCAAAGTGATGATATTTTATTTAGATGGATACAAATTATACAAGTAGAGATTTAAACAAGAGAATAGTAAGAAGATGAATAGAAGACCCGAGAATAGTCATCGTTGGACTGGCCACTTTATAATGTGAGTTCTTTTTTACTTAGTTATCTTCCTGCAAGGTCGTAATGGCTTGCCACAAAAACTGTTTTGTCATCAGTTCGAACTTGTGTTCTGCGAAATCTATAATTTTCATATATCATTTTCACGAATTATCATATTACACTAAAAATAATGGCGTATTAATTACACTAGAAATAAACTAGGTTCAAAATGAAAGTAAACTGGGTTTAAGTTAAATTTAAATTAAGTTTGGTTTACAGATATCCAAATTTTCGTCAAAAAATCTGCCACAACATAAATTAAAATATATGTCACCATGTACATTAAAAAGTCTATCACAAAATTTAAGTCTGATGTGTAACTCTGCCATATGAAAATAAGTCGAACATATAAAAATAAGTTGAGCACAAAAATCTACCATTTATAACGAATCTGCTACCTCATTCGCCAGACATATACTTAAAAATCTGTTTTCTTTCAAATCGGACAATTAACTCTGCCGTAAAAGCAAATATGACGTTTCTAAGAAAGTCTGACATCACTTTAATGGTAGATTTCTTTTTCTAACCATATTTTATAAGCAGATTTATTATTCAATAGATTTATTTTTTTTGAAAATAATCTGCCATCGATCAAATGTTAAGGGCACTTTGGTAATGTTTTTTTTGTTATAACTATGGATAAGGGTAATTTTGACCAGAAAAATATTCTAATAATTTTTAAAAAATATGAGTCATTCTGGTAATAACAAAATTAACTAGTGTCATTTCTATTAGCGCTAAATATAATAGAAAAAAAAACAAATTAGAGTGGGAGTACATACCACACCCCCTCTTGGGGTGAAATACTAACGTTTATTCACTGTTTTCGATTAATTTTAAAATATGTAGTAGATGGTAAACTAAATTAGGTTTTTGTGTGTGCAAGAATACTATAACATATTTCAAAGAATGCATAACTACATGGATAAAATCATACTAATCTGTTAATTTAGGATCTAATTCGAGATTTCCCTTGAGGGCTATTGGTAAATAATTGGAATGTAATAATATCGATTATTTAAATAAAAATGCATTTTAAAACTCAACAAGATTGCATTTTTGTGACATTTATTTTCTTTTGAAGTTGATGTCCATTTACAATTATGTATCGTGTATAAATTTAATATTTAGACTGGTAAAGTTCATAATCTCCCAAACAACCGGATACAACTTTTGTTTTATCAAAGTAGAATTTTCCTCTTGGTATAAAAGTGAATATTATTTTATTTCTTATTATTAAATGTGTTTAATATATGTTATAATTGATAGTAATATTATTTGTTGTGAAAGTACATTTATATTTTTGAATAAATGCTTCTAACCAGTTGGTTAAATATTCTTTGTATATTGATTTCCAGTGACATAAGAATGTTTGTTAAGCTCGCTCTTTCGAGTGCTTGTGTTATGTGTTTATGGTTCAGCTTTTTGTGGATGCATGTCGTTATTTAATGTGAGTATATTTTTTGAAAAATAAATAAATATACACTTTTAAATCTGAGAAACTAAATGTCTAAGATAAATAATAATTTCTATAAAATACACTAGGGCTTTCGGAGAGGTGCGACTTGGAGGGCGACGGCTGTGAAGAATCTGGACGGCGCGATCTGACGGAGGGGCTTTGGACGACGACACTGACGGTTTTGACTCTTCAATGAGACGCAATAGTCACGCTTTTGGGGCGGGTTTCATTGAAACTTTGCTTCCGTTCCGATCATGTGCTTCTTACGGGCCAGGCAGATCAGAATCGACTCGCCATACACTGAGTTCTATCAGATCGTTACCGGTACAGTAAGGTCTCTTTCCGTCATTACGGTCAAGGCGGTCTCAGCTGGGCGAAATCTATCGACGGATTCTCCCATCAACAGCTACGCTAGCTGATTCGTTTGCTTTGATTGGGCCTCGTTGGATTATCGAACACGCTTGGTCATTGCCAATCGTGGAGTATTCGTGTGCATCTGTGAACGTCTTCTCTTCAATTTTAGTTGGGTCATCGATATAAGCGTGCTTTTGTGATCGGTTCTCTTAGGCACGTGCTTATGGAATTGTGTATCACGAATCGCCTTGTCCTACTGTACGAGTAGTGGTTTGGTGTTACGATTGTATTTGGAGTAGGGTGACACGAGTGGAGTGGTGGGTGTGGATTTAGGTTATTCTGGTATAAAAAAACAAGGGTCATTCTCATAAGGAGTTGAATATCCCTGTCCAACAAGATGGATAATTTTCGGTCTGTTCGTATGACAGACACGAAGGGAAAGGCGATTATCATCGATGACGATGACAAACCGATACAACTACTGGTTGAGATGATTCTCATATCATTAAGGATTATCGTCGTTCACTGATCTGGAAGATTCTAAATCCCAAGAAACAAAAAGTGGAAAAGCTTATTAACACCATGATCTCTCAATGGGAGATGCATGACAAAGTCAGTGCAAACGATTTGGGGAATGGAAAGGTTCTCTTCAACTTCGCCACTGAAGAGGACCAAAAATCGGTCATATGCCAAGGGCCTTTTCACTATAATTTATGTATGTTCGTGCTGGTTCGATGGGAACCAGTCGTACACGATGATTATCCATAGATCATTCCATTCTGGGTGGAGATAACAGGCTTCCCGCTGCACCTTTGGACAATAAGGAATCTGAAGAACATTGGAGGCATATTAGGACAAATTGACATGGTAGACCTATCGGCTGGAAGGATGTTAATAGATGTGGATTCAAGGAAACCACTGAAGTTTAACTGGAAGATTATTTCTCCAGATGGAGATGAGGTGTCAATTCAGATCAAGTATCACAAACTCTTCAAGCATTGTTCCTCTTGTGGGATGATGACCCATGAAGAATCATATTGTCTTTCTAAAGATCCTGGGATGGCAACCAGGGAAGACGGTCATGAGTTTTCTCTCAAGTGCAAATGCCAGTTTCAGATTCATCTCGACAGTGTTTGCTGCGAGATCAGAAAAAAGAAGAGATCACCGAGAGGGATCAAAAAGACTACATGAAGATTACAGTCAATCGTCCTACTACTGAGGGTTTCAGACGTGCAGCAACGTTTGAGAAGATCGAAGGGATCCCTACGCTGACAAGCACATTGGAAAATTGGGTAAAAGAGATAACTTAAACAAAATCTCCTCTCGCTATGGACCTCGCTATGATCTATATTCGAGAAATAAACATGCAGGATGGAGAGACAAGAAAAAGAAGGAAAGGAGAGTGGATACTTCAACAGCCTCCTATGAGTCTTATACTCAAGGATCACAGCCTCCTATCTCTAAAAATGATGATCATGCTCATCTACATCAACCGGAGAAGGTACTGGAGAGTAATTTGGGGAGAAAGAGGCTGGCTAGTCAGATTGTCACCCTCATCACATTTAGCTACCCATCGTGATGCACATGTCACAAAAAGAGATAAAGGAGCTGCTCGATCTTTAACTTTTTGATGCCCAAATGATTGGGGCCTTAAAGGATATGGAGCTTAATGAGCCAAGTAGTAAACATGACGAGCGTATGGGTGCGTCAATGGACTATGAGGATTTGGATGAGGATTTACTTGGGGAGGAACTAATGGAGCTGGAAAGTGGGAAGAAGAATGGAACAGAAGAGAGAGAATTGAGTAGACAGGTTCGTGTAGAGGATAGAAATGAAGAGGGAGCATCTTCTTCTAAATTCAAGAGAGAGATTGGGGTCCCTTTGGATGCTCATCAGAAGAAGAAGGATTTCTCTCATCGGGGAGCTTCAAGAAGACACATTCCATCCTATAGAGAAAAGGAACATTCTGGGGCTCATCGTACTAGGTCATCTAAGGCTTCTAAAGGCAATTATCGTAGACACAATGGGTCGGAGGGGTCCAAGAACACCTCCCACATCATCCATGAAGACAATTAGTTGGAACTATCGAGGGATTGGGAACAACCTCACAGTGCGACGCCTTAAGCAGATGTGTCAGAGAAGTGAGGATTACATAGGGTTTACAAGATATTCAACAAGGAAGAAAGGAGTCAACATATTTCAAAATACTTGTCCAGAAATGCTTAGACCAGGCTGTCACTTGCTGGCTAAGGGAAGAAGAGTATGGCTGAGAATGCACCAACACGCCTCATGTATTTGTTCATAGACCAGTCCACATTCAGCTCTTCCTTTCCAGTCTGGATAAGGCTCTTCCTTATCCACAAACGGTAAGTAGCAAGGGCATCTTGCCTGATCCCCTCAAGATGCCATCCAGATACCTTCTTCTTCCTTTCTTCTTCCTTTCTTCTTTCTTTCTTCCTTCTAGGGTTCTTCTTGCCTTGTGCATCAAGCATTCACCATGGGAGTGTACAGATTAGGGTTTGTTCCGTACATTTTTCGCCTTATTTTTGCACAGACGCAAAACATCCTCATTTGGTCGAATGTAAAGTTTTTGGGTCGACCTAGTCCGTACAGGCCGTACGGCCATACAGTACGTACCGCCCTAACTTTGCACATCGACCAATGACTCCAAAATTCACCCAAGTCTTCTTCCTTCATTGTAAACCCTTCGTGGACCTCTTTCTAGCTCAGCATTGCCGTCTGGACCTTCCTTAGTTCTTGACAGAAGACTAAGTGGTTTGGCCCTAACTTTGCACATAACCTTTAGTGATTGATTTATCACTTCAGGTTTAACACAATATCAACTCTACATCAAGTTATCTATAACTATGAATGAAAAGACTAAGAAAAATGTGAATCAAAAAGGTGAAAAAAATTGAGAGTGACTCAAAATAGGCAACTGTTTGGCTCACAGTGATGATACTCTAAAAGCTTCACAACTTAGAAGTCAAAAGTCTTCTGCAAACTGTGTAATAAGACAATGGAAGAATCCGATCTTTCTTGGTTCACTACAAGAAAACTAAGCATTTACTAGGAAACTTTACTAGGAAAATAATTCCTCGTAAAATTACTACGAGTTTACTTCGAGTTTACGAGGAAACCATGTTTCCTCGTAAGGTTCTCGTATACTTACGAGAAAACAGTTTCCTCGTAAAGTCATAGTAACATTACTAGGACTTTACGAGGAAAAAAACGCCGGCATAGCTATTTCCTAGTAAAGCAGTTTCCTCGTAAAGTCCTAGTAATTTCTTACTACGAAATTAAGAGGAATGAGTTTTGTTACTACGAAATTAAGAGGAACTAGATAGAAAATATCGAATTTAAATTTTGTACCTACTTTTCCTAACAATTTCTTAGTAAATTCTTAGATTCAAAAATTTCTATAAATACCACCATATGTGATTCATTTGAAACACAACAAACAAATAGAAAATACTCAATTCATAACTGAAAGGAGTTCACAGTCAACATAATAGTTTCTTATCAACTCCTCATAGCTTTTCCTCAAAGAAATAGCTTGGGGCTTTTCTTCAGGTAGATAGTTCGAGGAAAGCTATGTGGGGTTGATAAAAACCGTTCCGATGACTGTATACTTCTTTTAGTTTTTTTTTTAAATTTGTGATTTGGGGTTTATGAAGATGTATAGGTATAAGTTATGGAAGTTGGTTTAGGTTTAGGGTTTAGGTTTAGGGTTTAGGTTTAAGGTTAGGGTTTAAGGAATTTAGATTAAGTGGTTAGTTTAGGGAACTTATATTAGGTTGTTTAGTTTTGAAAATTTGGGGTTTAGGTGTAGAAGAGGTTAGGAGTTTGGTTGTAGAAGAGGTTATAAGTTAAGGAAATTGTGGTTTGGGGTTTGGGGTTTCGAGTTTAGGGATTTACAAACCCTTTCCTCGTAAAGCCCTAGTAAGAGAAAACGCGGGCATAGTTGTTTCCTCGTAAAGTCCTAGTAATAACATTACTAGGACTTTACGAGAAAAAAAACGCGGGCATAGCTATTTCCTAGTAAAGCAGTTTCCTTGTAAAGTCCTAGTAATGGTATTACTAGGACTTTACGAGGAAATAAAAACACGGGCATAGCTATTTCCTCGTAAAGCCCTAGTAATGTTACTAGGGCCTTACGAGGAAACAAAATTCCTTATATAAACTCGAGCAATCCGATTTCTCATTTGTAGTAAGCTTCTCTCTGAATTCTCTTAAGGTTCTCTCTATTTCCTACTTAGGTGGTTAGATTAGAGAATTTAGATTAGGTGGTTACATTAGGGAATTTAGATTAGGTCGTTAGTTTAGGGAATTTAGATTAGGTGGTTAGATTAGGGAATTTAGATTAGGTGGTTAGTTTAGGGAATTTAGATTAGGTTGATTTAATTTTTTTAACTGTTTTTTTTAAATGATACTAGTTGTCGAGCCGGGATGACGACTTCGTTCGTCAATTTAACGAGCAACATCCGTAGTTTAGTTTTTTTTTCTCTTTAATTGTATATGAACTTAAAACTTAAATATTTAGTTATTTATAAAATATTTTGTTATTTCTTTTTTATTTATAATTTGGATTCTTTAATTTTTTTTAAATATATTGTTTATATTTATTTTAATTATTTTTTTTTAATAAGGAAAAATATTTCAAAGCAAATTCCTAGTAATGCATTACTAGGAAATTACGAGGAAAGTGGAAAAACATTTCGAAGTAAATTCCTAGTAAAGCATTACTAGGAAATTACGAGGAAAGTGGTTACTAGGAAATTACGAGGAAAGTGGTTACTACGAAATTACGAGGAAAGTGGTTACTAGGAAATTATGAGGAAAGTGGTTACTACGACTTTACGAGGAAAAAGGCTTTACGATGAACGTGTTTCGACGAAACGCGTTTCCTCGTAAGTTCCTAGTAAAAAGCCATTTACTAGGAACTAACGAGGAAAACCTGCCCTAGTAATGGACGAGTTTTCTTGTAGTGGTTCAGCTATGTCAAACAGCAAAAAATATTTCTGATGGGAGACATAGCTATAACAGGAGAAATCTTAAGATAATGGTGGAGAAATACTTACCACTGGTGCGCCGTTTTCTTTGGCTACTTGCTGATCAGTTGATATATCTCTCTGATAGCTAGAAGCATGCATCTCATACTGCAAAGCAAATGCTTTGACTCGGTTCCTGATGCCACATAATCTTTCTTTGTGCATAGACTATTCACAAACTCCTTGTGCGGCTTGCCATGTTTTCTCTGCAACACACTTGTTATGTGAGCTGCCTTCATCACAAATGCGGTAATTGTCTCGAATCAGACTCTATACAGCCTTGGATTGTCATCGGCAGTGTTCCCATTGATAAAAAAAACAAGCTTAGGCAAAGAAACCGTATAATAAATATGAATGTGAAATGCAATAACAAATATGTGAGCTTATGTATCCTTACCCCTCTAGAAGATATTGTACCATTGTCACCAATTATAGCAGTCTTGTTTAAGGTTATATGGCACATCTCTCACACATTCTCATAGACTTTCCCTGAATATCAGACACATAAAAACTCAGATACACTCTAAAATCTGGTAGGTAATGTTGAGTGAATTCTTTTACCAGTTAAGCCCAAAGGAGTGAAATCCCACAACAGCAAATGGTTGTTAACAAGACTGCATTTTCTTCTAAACAGAGCCGATGCTAAAACTTGAGCGTTTTTCTTTATCTGTTGTGTGCAAGCTTTGTTCTCTGAAATGGCTACTTGTTTCAATGCAATGGCAAGAGCTGTGACAATGTGGATGTTGTGAGGGCATCCTTTTAACGACAGAAAACAGAAAAGTTAATATTGCACCGATTACATTCACAATCTATGTCTTATGTACAAAAATGGTATCCCCTGAATTTTTTATTTCCTTGGTCATATTTATATTCTTACATTTTTGGCAACCAAGATCTTCCGGAGTAGGGTAGGCGCATCATTACTTGCATATATAAACTTATGTAACTACTTTAAGTTCATCCATGGCTTCACACACACTTTGCTTCGTAAAACTTCTTCTTTCTGGCTTCGATGATCTCCAGAGTCAGGTGATGCAGAATTCCCTCTACAACTTGTTATGTGGCCTTCATCACTCTCCGCAAACTTGAGCAGTGACTATGGAAAACAGAAGAAACCACAAACTCAGTCAATAATCAGATCACTTCTAAAACAGAAGCAAACATATATAGATTTAATGAAAGCAAGATCAAAAGTTAAACTCAAATATAAAAGCACAAACATAAATTAAGACAAATTACATGTGATAGGAGTCAATAGCCAGAATTGGTGTTTTGGCAATTGTAGACTGTATGAACAATATTTAGATTTGAGTGTAGCCATCATTTATATAGTGAGGATGAGAAGATGGAGAGAAGATGAAAGCATCGATATAATGTCAAGAAGGCATTAAAAAATAATGGTGAGAGAAAGGGAGATGAAAGGGAAGGGGCTGCTCAACCATCTTTATTGTCTAATTCAAGAGGAAACGAAGGGAAAAGGAAACATATGATGATGTGACACTAAATTCCATCAACTCGTTTGCAACGAAGAAGAATTAGGGCTGATCGAGCTGACGTGGCAGTTTAAAGCTTTAAGATAAGTTAATTTTTATGACTAAGTGGATAGCTTAGATTTTAAAAGTATTCAACTTTTATTATTGTAAGACTAGAAATATATATCACGTGAAAAATTGCATTCATTTTCATCTAATAATCACCCTAGAGCATAAAAAGTGATGAAAGGATATAACTAATGAATAGTATTTAGACATGCTTCTACTATGACATGTAATGTAATTTTGCATACTAATCAGTAAAATAATTAATTTCTAATTTTAAAACAAACTATAGTAGGAAATAAAACAATTATCAAAGTAAGTCCAAAAGCCAGATGATTTGAATTTCAATGATTCTTATTCTCCAAAATATCATTTTCACCAGAATTTAGACTCTATCATTATATCAGAACTGATTTTTGTTTGGCCTTCTAGTATGTATACTGACTAATAGTCTAGTTTACTTTTGATATTAACTTTAAAATCTAACCAAATTTTTATATATATTATACTACACATATAAAACAAAACCAAAATTTTATAGAAGAAATTATTTTATTTTGTTAGATCTTCATTACATATATAAAACTTCATACTTCCTACATACTGTTTTTCACTTGAATGGTTTTATATATATATATATATATGAAATGGTTTCAGGTGCATGTAAACGTACATTATAAAACAATATAAGTAGTTTTAATTTTTGATTAGATAGGGGTAGAAACTATAATATTATGAAATATATTTTGATAACAAATTATTTTTTTCCTGGATAGATTAACTTAAATACTGAATTTTTAAGTGTTTATAAACGTATCAAAACTATTATTTAAAACTATTTTTTGCTCTTATTTTTTGTTCACCCTCTTCAAAAATTTGTGTTATCTCTATAAACCCATCTATGAATTATCATCCTAAAATTTTTAATATGTTTAACCCAACTCAAATATTTTATCTTATATTATAATTGTTTTACCAAAAAATTAGTCAATAGTAGAAATTACCTATATCTATAAGAAATTTTGATTTTAAATTAACTTCTAATTTTAATTAATTTTGAATTTCAAAAGATATTTTTTTCATCTTGATAAATGAAATAAATATAGTCTCACATGCACATTTTAAACCTAAATGCAAGAAAAATTAAGTATGCACAATTCCGGGAATATGCCCTAAAGCGATCCGAATAATTTTCATCTTTCTAAAAGCGATCTGAACAAGTTGTTTGTGCTAAATATGACATCAATCCGACTGAAATTAAAAGAAACTATTTCAAATTTTTAGAATGTGCCTAGATCTACATTGACTGTAATAGAATTTAGTCAACCGTTAATGCATCTTATATAAACAAAACAATGTCGCTTGGGTTAATAAAATAAAAAATAAATCCAACATTCATGGAGATTTGAACCCCATTTTGACGATATTAAACTAGAAATTTTGACCAGTAAGACAAAGTATATTATTAGCAACAAATAGCATAATTTCATTATAAATTTACACATCGACAACACCATTACCAGATGCTCCAACACTAAATAGAGATGCACAAAACCTTACCATGTACAAAATTATACAAACTGAACAGGTTTTTACAAATAGGACCAACTTTGTGACCAGATAGAGAATTTGGGTTTGGAGATTTCGGACGGATTGAGATATCAATATGCTTTAGATCAATGTAGGGTGAAAAACGAAAAGAATCCAAGAAAAAAGTTCAAAACTATGAGGAGATTTAAAGAAAAGTCAAACTCTCTTTGACACGGTTCCCTATGCACAATCCTTGGAGGCTTCCTTGCCATTCTTTCGGCTTGAATCCGGTGACACTCACTAGTGGTGATATTCATCCACCACTCCTCCCCCTGACCCTCTCGGTCCTTCCTCCCCTCTTTCCCCTGTCCAATTCCCCCCTCTTGGCTCGACTGTCAAAAAACCAACCAGTTTCTCGCCAACCTTATCCTCTTTCAAATCTCCTTAACCCTCTTCACCAACTGTTTGTTGCTGCTGTAGTACAGTCTTCTTCAACTACTGCTTTTCCATCTCTATCAAATGGATCTGAGAATACTGTTCTCAAGATGGGAGCTACATTCATTACTTCGAGCAATGGCTTGGAAAAAACTACCCTCACTAGTCAAGTTGAGGCAGCTCGTGAACTGGAATCTTATCCTCTGAACCTGTTTAAAACCCAAACCCTAACTCTGATTTCACTATACTTCAACCTAGAAAATCTCTCCCCAAAACACTAACAAAGCGTCATCAACCAATTCCCAACCCTCCGTCCCTACTTCAATTGATGTGGAAATGTCCTCCCCTAAACTATCAAAGGAAAACCCTACCTCAAACCATCCTAGAAGTAACCCCCCGCAACCTGAACATCCATATCTTCTTGAAAAGCTCAGAATTTCTGAGGATAAAACACTCAAACAGCTAGCACCTATCTCTTACTCTGAATCAGGTAGGCCTAGAGTGGTGATCATGGATGTTGTTTTAGAAAATGTACTGAGCTTCATAAGGATTTTATTATTTATTACTACAATGGAAGAGCCCCTCCATTCAATGAGATCCAGAGTGTCTCCAACCATATGTGGAGCAAAGAAAAGAAGGTTGAAATTCAAAATAACCTTCTCAACATATCAACAATTATCAGAATCCCTAGTAATTACTTGAGGAGTAAAATTTTGGAGAAGTCCATCTGGTATGTGGGTGACACTATATTTCACACTGCCTTATGGTCATCCTCTAAGGCCTCTCAGCCCCATTTTATGGATTCTATTAATATTTGGGCTCATCTAACAGGAGTCCCTCTGGATCTTTGGCCTCAAGAAGGCTTAAGCTTCGTAGCAGGACTAGTAGGTGACCCGAAGGAGACTGGCGATTTCACAAAAAACTTGGTCAGCCTAACGCTTTCTCATGTCAAGGTTAAGGTGAATCTTACTCGAACTCTCCCAAGTGTAGTTGAGTTTGAGCGCCAAAATGGTGATCTAGTTGATGTCATAGTCACATACCCTTGGCTTCCCCCCCCCCACATGTTCTCACTATCACGAACTGGGCCAAATTTCTCGTAACTACCTAAAACTTCTGGTTCCTTCCTCTGCTTCCTCCTCCAAGGGAGTGGATATAGGGAGACAACCTGATCAATAAGAGAAAAAAAGAAACCATAACCTCATCTCAAAATGTCTGTTCAGAAAAAGATTCAACAAAACAAAATAGCTGCTCAGAGAATCTCAATTCAAAAAGTCTAGTACTGCTCCTTCATCTCCTTTTTAAAGCCTATTCAAACATTCCAGACTTCTATGGATACTGAGCAGACTCCCAACCTACCAAAACTTTCAAAAAATTTCACTAAAGAGCTTTCATTCTCTTTTGTGTCCAATACTATTTCTCCTCAAAACCCTCTCGATCCCCCTAAACCCTCTATGAAAAGATCTCAATCTTCTACATGTTTATCTCCTCCACCACCTCAAAAATCGATCACTACTCAACCTCAAAAGTCCTTCCCACATAGAGAAAAATCTGTAACTACCATTCCTCCTATAAGAGTTTTACAATCCAACTCTTTTGTTCCTTCTTCTAACTTTTTTTTCTTTATCAAGCAACTTTATTGTTCTATTTTAGGCTCTCTCCAATCTGATGGAGATCCTAGTTTTTCTTCCTAATGAGTGTAAAACTCTTTTTTGGAACGTCCAAGGTTTAAATGATTCGGGCAAGCATCGTCCTTTGTTAGTTGGTTAAATACATAATAACCACTTTTGGAGATTTATTGAAGACACATATCAAAGAACTTTCTCTGAACTAGCTTATGACCTCTCTCTGCTGGGCTGGACTGTTGCCACCATCCATTTGAGGGTTATCCTAATTTGGTGGGATCCTTTAAAGATCTCAATCATCTCTTAGTCTTACCAAGCATTCACTTGTGAAATAAAAATTCCAGGGAATCAACCATTCCTCTTAAATGTTGTCTACGCCGCCAATACATCCCATGAACGAACTGAACTATGGGCTGAACTGGTTCAATTTCAATCAGACCTAGAGCTAGACATGAAGTTGTGGATGATGGGAGGTGATTTAATCAGATCCTACATAGCAGCGAGCAGTCTCTGCTCTTTGACTACAACAACTCTTCATCCATGTACCAATTTAGAGATACACTTCTGCAACTTGGAATGTTTGATTTGAGATATCATCCAAACTTTTCTTGGTCGAATAAATCACCATCATATCCCATCGCAAAAAAGCTGGACAGACTGCTTTCAGCCTCACTGCAACATCCTTCTTTATGCCACTTTTGATATTTGACCACTCCCCATGCCTTATTAACTTAGCCTTCCATTTACCCAAATTCGGAACCCAACCCTTTTCTAACCAAACACCTGAACTTTAACTTAGTGGTTTGTGATGCTTGGATTCAGGCCCAAAGTATATGCACAAATCTCACAAGCTTGTGTTGGAAACTCAAAACCATAAAGAGAGACCTAAAGTTTTTAAACAGATAGAACTACTCAAACATCCAAGAGAGAGTAAAAGAAACTTACAGTTTACTTCAAATTTTGCAGGTTCAGTCACTAGAGACACAAACTGCTGAATTTTTCCTCCAAGAATCGATCCTAAACCAAAAAAGGCACTTCTTAACGCAGATAGAGGAAATCTACTTCAAGCAAAAAAGAAGGATCAACTGGTTAAGCTTAGGAGACCAAAACACTACCTTCTTCCATAGAATATGTTAGTCAAGGGTGATGTGCTCAAATTACCTCAAGAGAAACTCTCTCAAATAAGAGATCAATTGTAGTATTTGAGGATCGTATCCACAAAGACTCGATATCTCACACAATAGACTTGAGTTTCAGATCAAGCTAGGTCAAATAATATAAAGCGATAAATAAAGCAATAAAGTAAATAGATGAGTTGTTTGATTGCAGGAGGGTGTTAGAATGAAGGTTTCATTCATGTTATCATAACTATAATTTGTAGATGCAAAGGGTGCTATTTTAGAACTCAAATTCAATAAGCAAATGATATAACTTGTTATTTACGAGTTTTAGACCATCATTTGGACCCTATTTGGCGTCTACTATATATGTTTAGACTGTGTTTTAGAGTCTTTTCAGGTCAAAGTACGTTTTAGAGCATTATGGAGATAATGAAGCTTATTAGAGCAGTCAGAGAAGATATCTAGTAGTTGTTCACAAACAGCTAAGTCTGAATCGAAGTCAAGCATGACCATCGATTGATGGAGCATCCTTGTTTTCGATTGACGGCCTACTCGTAGAAGTATTGACCGACTTCAATCCCAAGTCAAGACAAATTACAAGATGCCTCTGAACGAGTTTTTGCCGAGTTTATAAAGATTATGCCATTGTTTAGGCAGAGAGACACATATTTCATATTACACAAAGTTTTATTTACAACTTTTAGTTTTCTTAGTAGTTTAGGGGAGAAGCTCTTAACTCCATCAGAGATATGTACTGGAACCATATTATGTATTCTATGCATTATATTATTCAGTTTATCATGCTTTTTATGATTATGTCTGAGTAATTCTCATGTTAGATTTAGGGTTTATAATCGTATTGATGAATTAGCCCCAAAATAGGATTGCTAGGATGAAGAATTGTGTTTAATGCATGCGTTCCAGAGTAGCTAACTAGAAACTGAACTTAGGACATGGAAAACTACGAGAGTAGCATCGATTGACAGTACCCACACGACATCGATCGACGGTAGCTCGCGAGTTCAGGTGGTTGCGACTTTAGTTGTGGTTCGAGATGAGAGAGGAGACATGTAAGACCTTGAAGGTCATCTGCGTAATGCAACATGTCAGAGAATTGATGATCATGAGGCTGCAATCCCTGAACCAGAAGTAGAAGTAGACGCTGCAGTAGCTCGACCTGCAGCTGCCACCCAAGCTGCTCAACAGACACCGGCCTACTACAGTCGTCCAGACCAGTTCTATGCTAACAGCTCCACTAGTCGTCCTCTAGCTTTCCAAAGGAATGACTTTGAGATCAAACTAACTCAATGATCTATATTATCTCAAAATATGATCTTACTCTTTGTTGAAATGAAGAAGGGAATGCCCACAAGAAGAAGCTGGCTCATGATCCAAGTATGGATGAAGAGAAATAAAGAAGACAAAAATAAGAAGTGATCTGGATACTTCAAGTTGAGACTGGTTCATACAGACTTGTGAACCAAGTTATTGTTAAATGGACAAGGAAGAAGCATGGATGAGTGTGATCAAGATGACCTGCACAAAGAAAATCAAGAGACGAATATTGGAATGAAATAAAGAGATAAGAAGAAGAGAAGAGTCTGATTACTTGGGAGAAAGAAGGTTGTCTGTACAAACTTAGATCACAAGCAATCTACTATGACATAACTTGCCTTGGGAGGCAAGGTACTGATGGGAACACGAGCTGAGGGTCTCCAGAAGCTAAGGAAACCGTTGGTAGAGAGTTTGACCAGATTCAAATTCAAATATGGAAGAAAGTCACATGTTAAGCTTAAGGAGAGAGCTGTTGCTGGCATGTCACTTTCACTCATCAGACCTGGGCACTATCTCTCTCCTGTCCCTTTCTCCTCAGCTGGACGAGCCTCCCCTTGTCCTTACCCTCTTGGACACTTCTACTTCCCAGAAAAGCATTTATTTATGTTTGTCTAGATTTAGATTAATTTATTATGTGCATACTGCCTATTTAAAGGCCTCTCATGTAACTGATTTGTTGAAGAAGAGTGAAGAGCTCTTTCTTCATATACTTTGTCACTAAATTATATCATTCTCTCTGTCTCTCCATTCTCTCTGGTTACTCACAAACTCAGTCTCTCCAATACTCTCCATACTCTCCAAACTCTCATTCTCAGTAACTTATACTCTCAGCAGTCTTGCTTACTCTCTTTGATACTCATACAAACTCTCATTCTCTCTGGTCCATTCTAAACCAGACACTTAATCTTACTTATCATTTTCATATTATCTCCATTCTCACACTCTTAACTTCGGACGCATCTGCGAAACTCTACAACTCAAAAAGCTCCAGAATCTTCAAAATTCTCCAAAACGTACCTAAACTTGAAAATACTCTAAAAAATCCAAACATATATAATTGACTCTAAATAAAACCTATAACGTTGTTTAAAAGTGGTAAAACCCATGGTATATCAAATCTCCCAGACTTATCTTTTTGTTTGTCCTCAAGAAAAACATAGAATAATGTTATGAAAGAGGTTTGAAAACACAGAGAATCACAAAATTTTAAACTTACTACCACCGCCTCTGAAATATTGCTGCCACATCAGATCAGTGCCAACCTTAGAGGCACTTCCATGTACTAAACCTTGGCTTAGCAACCAAACCATCCAGCCCACAACCCTACTGATGCCGCCTGACATACCCCTATATTGACCTCATTTCTGTAAATAAATGTGTAGGCTTTATCTTGGGAGTATCAATCAAAAAGCACATGGACTCTTACCCCAAAACAGGTAGTCTTATTCTGGTTTCTTTTCTCCTTATATATTCTTTTTATATATTCCAATGAACAATGACGATGTTGTATTCCGTCTTGTTTGTTTTCTCTTTTCTTGACAAAGTGTAGGCGAATAATGGGGTCATAGGAATTTTCCTACCCCTTGCTTCCAATGATGTGCGATCAGTCCTTTCCGAATTAGAATAATGAGGTCATAGGAAATTTTCTTACCCCTCTGCATATTTTAGAA
Source organism: Moricandia arvensis (assembly GCA_905132765.1). Classification (NCBI taxonomy): domain Eukaryota; kingdom Viridiplantae; phylum Streptophyta; class Magnoliopsida; order Brassicales; family Brassicaceae; genus Moricandia; species Moricandia arvensis. The sequence continues at coordinate 68,886 of CAJHQP010001270.1, forward strand.
AATCATCTCAATCTTTTCTTCTAAATGTGGGAGAGAGATGAGAGAAGGAGACCATAAACACACAAACTTTTACCTTTCAGACCTGAAAGAAGAATCTGATCTAGTGTATACCAAGCTCCAATACAAGCAATTAAGTAGATTAAGGTTGGAAGTCAGCTTTGGTTCTTTCATACTTTCTCAACAGGCGTGGATGTTATTAGCAGTTGATCAGCTTTGGTGTTTCCTTTCAGTATACCCTGCAGTCAATAACCTCAAAGAATGGTGCTATAGATTGATTAGATAATAAGTAACAATTCATCATCCGCTTCTTAGCTCTAAAAACTCAATAAAACAATAAAATAAACTCAAAAGAAAACACAATATCAGTAGAAACCTCCCCCAAATTTAAACAACATTGTCCCCAGTGTTATACAGTCTGAGATTGGCAAAGGAAATAAATCATAAGTAGAAATTTAAAAAAGAAAAGAAAAGATATACATGTCATCTGATATGAGAGTCAATCGACACAATAAAGTGGCAACCGATACTCTTCATGCTCTGTCGATCGATGCTGGCCAGCCATTGATCGATGCGGTTGCAAAACTAATAATAAATGAAAAATAAAACCAAGTTAAAACTTACCTAACAGTGGGTTGCCTCCCACTCAGCGCTTATTATCGGTCATTAGTTTGAATTCTAGAGATCAGATGTGGTATAGATGAGAACAAGAACTTGTTTCAAAACAAATCTCAATGTCTACTCTCTTCAGCTTCATCACACTTTTTGTGAAAGCTTTCATAGAATCTTCTCCTTTGTTTATCATCTCAGCAATAAAGAGTGCTTGAAGATTTGTAAAAGGTTGTGAGAAGCATCTACAGCACACTCTGTATTTCCTGACACCATATGAGAAGTGAGGAATAATGACAACTGAAGACCGTTCTTAGTCCTTTTTTCTCTTCTTCCAGTTCTTCCTCTTCTTTCCCCCTAGAATTTTCTGATCTCACTGTGATTCCTCCATCAAAAAAGATTTTGAAACGCTTCAAAATCCTCATGCTCTGATACAAGACGATTGTCGATCGAAAATGAAGTTGTAGTGTCGACCAAAACTACTACCGTTGGACCTTGGTTGATGTTACTTTTATATCTCAACCTTTTCTGAGAAGCTACTGCATGTAGAGGGTCATCAAATACCCCAATGTAAGAACCCATATGCACACTTCTATCTGGTGGGATAGGAAATTCAACTTCAGATACAACACAAAGAACAAAAAACTTCACAGGGTCATGTATCTTCTTCACCCTTTGTGAAGCCCAACAACTTCTTCTGCGCATATAGGTGCTCTCTGATTTTTGAGTACAACAATGTGTGAGGCCTCAGACTTGTACGTTCTCTTCTTAACCAGTTCTGGCTCAAACATGAAACCTTGCAATTAGTCGAATGATGAGCGTCGATCGATATCAGATGAGTGGTGTCGATCAATGCTAGCCTTTATAGAATTCTCCTGAGTTTTTCTCGTAGTGTGTCGATCGTCATCAAGCTCCAGCTATGAGTCTTAACCCAAATTTTCAAGCCATTCTTCATCCTCTACCACATATCTCATCATAGATCCCATCTCGATCTCTAGATTTGATGCAATATCATAGAGAAATTTGTCGAGGAAGGCGTTCGTGATGTCATTCCAGGAAGTGAGAGATCTTGGTGGTAACTTCTTGAACCAGCAGGCTGCGTTTCCAGCAATAGAATACATGAAGTGTTTGTAGAAGTTGTAGTCTTTAGAGAATCCATTGTACTTAATGGTTGATGCCTAATCTTTGAATGTTTTGAGGTGGTTAATGGGATCTTCATGAGGAATACCCCATAAGGGATGTTGACCCACAAGAGAGATATATGCAGGATTCATCTCAAAGTCATCCTCCTCAGCAATAACAATCACATCAGGGATTATAGCCCCATGTGTATAAATAAGTTTTCCTCCACTATTGCGAGCGCGACCTTCTTTGTCTCGTAAGACTCCATTCTTATCAACCTAAAGTATGAGCACTTCGACCTTCTCTGTCTTCTCGCAAGTAGTGTCGATCGACAACGAGGTGGTGGTGTCGATCGATACTTAGTTTTCAACACTATCGATCGCTGCTTGGAGAGTGTCGATCGACATTGACCCCGTAGAGTTATGGATGGTGTTTGAATCAGCAGGCTCCTGCTCTAAAAAACCCAAAGGCCTCTTTTCATTGATTCCTGGTACTGAGATGTATGTACCTAAAACATAAGAAACTAAAAAATATAACAAGTAGAACTAAAAATAAAAACTGAGACGAAATCCTACACCTAGTCTAATGGTGACAGAGTCTGATGCGACCTGGACCAGCATCATGGACCAAGGTATGAAAATCAGGTACGAACCAGCTAGGCAACTGATCATAGCTTGGCTTAATGGGCTGTTTATGGGCCTTATCTGTTTGATCCATGAAGTTCTAGACCGAGAGAAGCTAATGGGCTTGATACAAAATATGGAGACCTTGTTTTAATTAAGAAATCAGTGTTTGAGATTATTCAAGAAAGTCCCAACAAGAATATACAACACATGGTCGTATAATATATCAATCTGACGGCAATTCAATGAACGTCGACCATGCGAAAGGACTCGACCAGCCGAAGAGTCATTCGTTCCAAACCTTCCAACTTCGGTCAAGTCATCATTTCTGGTCAAGTCTTCTATGTTTAAGAGTTTGTTAGTTTCTATGTTTGATTATTCCTTTTGTATTCCGCACCTCTTGTGTCACCTTTCGATCCACATCCCTTGATCGTTTGTGCTTTCTAGCTCATTCGGTGCAAGGCTTATCCAATCCACCAACCTTAGAGTGATTCGTCAAATCTAGGATGTATCAAGTGGTATAAGAGCCACTCAATCGGTATTATCTATCCATTCTTCTCATCTTCCATTTAAATTTCTTCAAACACTTCTTCTTCTTTCTATCTTGAATCTGGGCCCCTCATTACCATCCACTATATAAAAAAAGATCAAAAGAAAAAAAAAGAAAGTAAAAAAAAAGTATTTGAAAAGTTTGATTTGTGGATTGGTGGTGGAAGAGAAAGCCTGCTGGCCGAGGAGAAATCCGGCCTTTGAGGAGGTTAAAGCAGATTCCAAAACCATATTTCTTATCTTCCTATCTCAGTTCATTGTTTGTTTGCTTGGAGAACACATTGGGAAACTTGGTTTGTCTTTCTTAGAACTTTGAGAAGAAACTCTTGAGTGACTACTAAAATTTGAGAGAAACACTTGAGTGGGTGAGATTAAATACTTGAGACAGTGAGGATTTTTATCTGCTAACCTTTTGTGTTGAGTGATTTTCAGGATAAAGATGTTTGGTCTTCACAAGAAAAGTGGCAAAGAAACATCCAAACGACAAGCTATTTCTCAAACTTCATCTCAAAATTTGTTGAATATTTTTGATGAGTTTGTTACTGTTCAGGAAATCCCAACCCTAAGAAAACCACATAAGATGCCAAACAGGAGGTGCAAAGAGCAGTTCAAACCATCTAGAGATGAAGCTGATCAAAGGAGGCTTTTTCGTCGGTTTGATGTCCAAGAGATCTGTGACAACTTTGAGAAAGAGATGATGAAAATCCTTAAGGACGTCAACATGATCCAAAAGAAGAGCACAACCACACGTGCACCAGTAGCTGAATCATCAATATTCACCAGTGAAGAACTCAAAGGTAAATCTGAAAACAACCTTGAAGAGCTAAGAGATTTTTCAGATTCTTTACCCATTTTTGATGAATATGATGAAGAGCTTTTGGAAAGTTTGATCATTTGTGAGGATGAATGTGATCTTCCTTCTCCAAAACCTGATTTTATGTTTGATGATGAAGAAACTAATGGACTAATGTCTTCTGAACCGGAGCATCCGAGTAGTCTTGTTCTAGTTTCACATGATTTTGAGGAAGAGCCATTCGAGTACCCACATCAAGGACCACTTCTTGACAGTAGGAGACCCAAGGACGATGATCTAGGTCCCATATTTGATGAGGAAGACGAACTTGGTCCAATCTTTGATGAGGAGCATCAAACATAACATCCAACAACATGGAGAACCGTCTTTCCTTTGATCCCGACAAAGCTCCTACTCTTTTGTTCACAAAGCACTGTGAGGAATTTGATTTGATTAATTCTCTTCCTGAATTGTTTGTTAAGATCAGTTCTCAAGATGTGAAACGTTTTGGTTTTGACAAAGTAAAAGAATTTTGTGTTTCAGATTCTGTTTTCGAAAACATGTTTAATTCTTTTAAAGTGTTTGAACCTAATGAACTTTTTGCTCAAAAACGCTTTCAGCTTGGCAATGACATTAATTCTGGTTTTTTTTTGAGTTTTTATCAGTTTTTGAAACATAGCAAAGGTTTTGATCATCTTGAAAAGTCACTTGAGCTTGTTTTGCAACAACCAGATTTATGTTTTCGAAAACCTTATGATTCCTTTGTTTGTTTTAAGGGTAATGGTTTTGATCTGAGTTTTTCTAGTCATGAACTGATCACTAATGATTTGTTTTCTCACACACGTGCCTGGAAAGAGCTTATGGTTAGTAATTTTCAGAAAACAAAATCACTTAGAGCTGAAACGGATTTTTGTTGTGATGTTGTTCTGAAACCTACCCATTCTTATTCTAAATCTGATCTTGATCTTTTGTGTTCAAAAGTTGAGAAACTTGTGCATGTTTTGAAATGGTTCTTTAGGAAATATGCAATCACGTGCTTGGATACCCTTCTTGTCATTAATTCTTATTTTGATGTGAATTTTAAAGGCTGAAACTTGTGCTATATGTTCTTCGGAAAGACACTTTGATTTCTGATTTGAACAAGTACATGTCTTGCACATATGATCCTGGTATTTTAATGTTTGTTTTGAGTGCCCAGGATAAAAAGGTTCAGCCTCAGAAAAGAGAAAGCATTGACCGTGCTTATCAGCCTGAGATTTGGAGACGCATGAACGCAAAGAAAATGACATCAATACTCCAAGGAAGTTTCTTTCCAAAATTTCCCTTCACTAAATTTTACATGTTCTTTAGATTATTTTTGACTGATTCATTTCCTTTTGATAAATGTAAAATGGATTTGAGGTCAAATCCTTTTCAAGAGGGAGGGAATGATGCGCCCTTGGATAGCACACCGCGCAAAACAAACATGCATGGCTTGATCATGGAAAGCAGTAAAGATATATGTTCATTGTTTGGCTCATATCTTCCAAACCACGAGGCTTATACGCATGAAATTACTTGGAGAATGTTCTAAACTCAATTATGGAGCTCCTTGAAGAAGAATCATATCAAACGGAGTTCAGATGTGGCAGTTATGTCATTTACAAACCAGGTGATCTTTAGTTCTCGCGAATTCAGACATGTGCGCATTCAGGTGAGCTGGACCGACACTGCCTTGGAGCTGGATGAGCTAATTGACACTATCTTAGATGATCTGAATACTCAAGTGAGCTGGACTTACACTTTCCTAGACAAGCTGAGCTGGATTGACACTCATTTGGACGAGCTGAGCGAGCTAGTTCGATCTTCCGAGCTGGTACGACCACCCGAGAAACTGAAAATGGATAACCTTATTTCTGATGGACCAACGACCAATTCAATCATGCCAAAGGAGATTATTCATCATTCGAATGTCCAAGAAAGCATTGGGCTTGATGGTTTTTGAAAATATTCAAAAACGGACTTGTTTGGGCCAAATGGAGAAACTGATAAAATATTGGCTAAGGGAAAAGATGGATTTCGACCAGGCCTCAAAGGGACATGTCTTGGCCCATATCAGGAGCATATTCTTCACTTTTTAAAGTCCTGGTCGTGGCTATACCAACAGGTAGTCCAAGTTTCAGTCAAAATAATAATTTAGCCAAGTCTTTGTTTGCATTTTTCTATGCATATTTTTCCACAAAATTCTAAGTCCTTTCATATGCCTTTGATACTATAAATATGTAATCATTCTACAGAAACAAATCAATCAATTTTCTTCTTTTATTTGAGTTTATCTCTTTGTTCTTTGTTTAGAACATTTCTGTTTCTTGGTGAGGTTATCTCCGAGTAAACAAACCTTCGTTCGTTGGACTTGTGCGTCACATCAAGCAACGACGAATCTCTGGTAGTATCATCGGGCCATCCGCAAACCTTTGTGTCACCATTCAACCCATCAGTTCTCCCTTCTTGGCGAGTTCATATCCTTCGAACCGTTTGAGTGATCCTTTCCGAATTTAGGATGTATCAGAGTCGCCGACAACAGCACCAAATTTGATGTGCTCAAATTACCCCTAAGTGCAACTCTCTCAAATAAGAGATCGATTGTAGTACTTGAGGATCGTATCCACAGAGACTCGATATTTCAAACAGTAGACTTGAGTTTCAGAACAACCTAGGTCAAATACTATGATTCGATAAATAAAGCAATAAAGGAAATAGAGAAGTTGTTTGGTGGAAGGAGGGTCTTAGAGTTAGGGTTTCATTCAGGTTATCAGAACTTTAATCTATAGATGCTAAGGGTGTGATCCTAGAACTTGAATTCAATAAGCAAGTAATCCAGCTCTCGCATGAAAATTACTAATCAAATGTCTAAGTTCTATGTTTCAGTTGTCGCGTGCGAACAAATAATAAAATTCGAGCGATACTGTAGAGTGAGTGTCAAATGATACTTCCTTAGACAAATATTAACGACCTAATCGATATGTTCACTAGATTCCCAGACCAGCTGTCACATGTATATAACAACCTAGCTCAGCAGAATTATTATCAGGGAAAGAACCTACCTTCGTAGTTGTCTATATATCTCATGAGTTCATTCAAAACCCTAGAGAACCCAAAACCTAACAATGGATCTACTCATACATGATCAAACATGATCAAAGAAACAAAAATCATGATGAATATATATGATATAAATCAATAGAAAACAAAAGGAGTTCCATGAAGAATCTTAAGGAGTTCCTCCTTTCTCTCATAACCCTAAAACTATGAATAAAATAAAGTGTAGCCTAAAAATAGCTTAGAAAACATATAAGTATAGTTTAAAGCCAGCCAGCGACATTCTGGTAAATATGTGGATCTGCTGATTTTTATTGATGGATCGATTGAGTCTGTACAAACTGTACTCCAGACGCTCCATGCGTTTGAAAGAGATTGGGCTTGGCAGTGAGCTTCAAAAATACTAGTTTCTTTGCTTCGGGTATGTTAGATGGGGAAATTTCAGCCATTCAACCTTCAACAGGCATGCCTTGTGCTTCTCTACCAATGCGATACCTAGGAGTTCCACTAACTTCCAAAAGGATGTCTCTCCATAACTGCCAGCCACTTCTACAACAAGTCAAGACAAAATTCAACTCATGGACAGTCAATACCTTATCTTTTTCATGTCTTCTTAATTAAACAATGATTGCAGGAATATCTAGCTTCTGGTGCTCCTCTTTCATACTTCCAAAAGCTTATCAATTCCATGTGTGGAGCATTTATGTGGAATGGTGGACTAGAGGGGAATCAGTCAGCTCGAGGGAAAAAGTCACAAACACTAAGGATCAAGTGGGTTTGGGTATAAGAGACTTGACTAAATGGAACAAAGCATGTATTCTCAAGCTGGTATGGATGCTAATCTTTCGAGAAGATTAAATTTGGGTTGCCTGGTGCAAATAAGTAATTCTAAGGGGACCAATCAGCAACTATTGGACGGTTAAGACAAACACAAAGTTCCCTTGGCTAGCAAACAACCTTATCAAAGCAAGAGATATGATTTATTCGCTAATTAAGTTTATGATTGGGAATGGTCTTGCAACTAGACTTGGCATGACAATTGGTCACCATATGGGAGTATCTTCACATTCCTAAATGCTGCATCGTCATATCTGGGGATTTCGAAAAGAGCAACTCTCGCATCATTATCTACTAATGTGAACTGAAGATTGTCACGTGCTTGGAAAGAGAACCAATTAGAGTTGTTCTCCTAACAGATGAAAATGAACAATATGAGTGGGAAATTGTAGGAAAATGAGCAAAACATATTGAACAGGAGAGGTGTATACTTATCTTCTAGGTGACATTCCAACTGTGTCTTGGTCTCTGGTCCTCTATTGTATCTTGGGATAGAGCTTCTTAACTTGGCTTGTCACTCTCGATAGATGTCCAAGAAGGATAGAATGATTAGATGGGGCCTCAATGTCTCTCCAACTTGCCTTCTATGTAACTCACATGAAGAATCTAGAAATCATATGTTCTTCGATTGCTCCTACTCCTTCTCTATCTGGTCTTCAATGGCTTTGCGGAGTAACTTACATGCGAGGCAGAACTAGGATGATACAATAAATCATCTGAGACAAGTAATTGGGAATAAGGATGCTCGTCATCTCATTCTCCGCTCATGGCAGTCATCAATCTATTCCATATGGCGTGAGCACACTAATCAACTACATCAAAGAACCTTAAGATCATCAGATTCAATTATCATAGGTTTAGATTGACTTATCAGAAACATGATCCAAAGCTTTAGAGAATCAAACTCTTGAGCTTCTAGCGCGATGATGCAACTCTAGCTTCGATCAAGCTGATCTCCTTCTTCGATACTCTCTATGACTCAACAAAGACGGTTGAGTCTAATTTCGGCTGCGAATAGGCTTTTCTCGTCTATAATGGTCAAGCCCAATAACCCTTGGACTTTTAAAGTATTAGTTCTATTGATATGTGTGTTCTTAAAATTTATTTGAGCCTAAACTCCTATGATACACTAGCCTATCTAGGTTTGTAATAATTTCTTTTCTTTTTTTTTTTTGCAATTTAATATGAAAGCCTTGTTAAAAAAACTATGAGGAGAGATTAGGTTTTGAATTTTCGTAAGAAGATTACAGTGGAAAGAATAGAAAAGGTGAGATTTTGTTCTTGTTGGTGAAGAAGAAGCTATAATCTGAAAGGCCATGGCCATAATATATAGATATAGTTACACGTTTGCCAATTTTTATTGATCTAATTTGGCCTAGTGGTCAATGCGTTCTGTCAAATGTCATCAAAGCGGGAGTTTGAGTCTTCATAAAAGATGGATTTTATTCTTTTTATCAATCACAACGTGATTTTGGTTACTTCACGTGAGTTAACCTTAACTAACTTCTGTTACTATCAATGTAGATTTAGACACGTTTTAAAAAGGTCAACTAGTTTATTTGAATTTTAATGGGATTAAGGTCATATTCGGTGCATATCATTTGTTCGAGTCGTATTTAACACTTTAAAAAATGTTGATGCCCGCAATTTTACGGATATAAATATTGTATGAAAATATATATTATATATAAAATACCGTAAATTTGATAATTAAAAAATATTAAAATATATAATTTGAACTCTAAATAGCTCCACAAACCAAATTATCAGTATTATACTTTTAGAAGCGTGAGATTTATTGATAATTTAATAGTCTTAATATAAGTTGCTAAAAATATTTATTTTTACATAATTTTATCCAATGATTAACAAACTCATGATCAGTGGAACCAAGAAAATCTATTTAAAGCACTTTATAATCATTGTATTATATCTTATATATCACCTCATTTAAGTTTGATACAAATTTTCAATAAGTTTGATGAAAAATTAAATGATGATACTGGTGCAATTACATATGTAACTATCACATTAACTTTCCAACACATATTATGCATCTTCTTCGTATTTGTCTTCTTTAGTCTCTTTTTATTTCTTTCATTATCATTTCTTTCTTTTTATCACATTTAACATACATTAATAATGTATTTCTAACATTCTTATATTTTTTTTGCCAGATATCTCTATCTCTTTCTAAATAGTGATACAAATCATACAATCAATTAATCAATAACCTATCTTAGAATTTCTTTTCAATCATCACATTACCTTATCTATTATTCTTTGGTCTCTTTGAGTTAGATGCAAAACCATTTATAATTGCAAAGTTCTCACATGTTCCAATTGAAGACAATCTATCAAATCACCAAGCTTGTATATTGAATGCTTAACATATACATTCTTTGGTGTACATATGGATTATCACATTGCTTTTAATTCTTTTGAATTAAATAAACATATTTTTATTGTAATGTTTTCATTGTTCTGCAATTTGTTTTTACTTTTATCTTATAAATGAACTACATGTTCTTATAAATAATTTTAAAATTATGATAAAATGATTTGGTAAACCATGATAAATAATTTTATAAAGCATGTATGGACTTTACAAGACATTAATAGTTCTCATATACTTGTATATGAATATAATTTTTTTTATATAAAATATAAATTATTATATTGACCTTTATATTAAAAAATTCCGTTCATTATATTATATAATTTATAAGTATAAAAAAAAATTGATCAGACATTATTATTGTTTCTACAATTTTGACAATTAGTGACTATAAAGCATCACTTATAATATTATTCAGATTATTTGACAAATAATATTAATTTCTTTCATACTTACTTTTTATTTTAAGATCTAACTAAAATAAATAAAAATTAAAAATTATCGATCAATTAAATTATAATAATTTATTAATATTTATTCACATGTAATCAAATTTCATTAAGTGACTTTTTTTTAATGTATAAGAGAAAGATTATTTAAAGGAAAAAAATATTTCAGTGATAAAATCGCAAATTTAAAATCTTTTAATATATAAGAGAAAGATGATTTAAAGGAAAAGACGAAAATATTTGAGTGATAAAAATCGCAAATTTAGAAAAAAGTGGATTTGGACTTTAATATGGATTGGCCCAGAAGACAAAAGAAAAGTAACATTAACCATAATTTTGTTGGGCAAAAACCAAACAGAGCCTTGAGCACTGTAAACGAACAGAAAGCACCTCTTAAGTCAAGCTCCTGCCGGAAAACAGACTCGCCCTTGCCTGATCTCTAGATCTCTTCCTCTCTTTTAATTCGCGGGAATTCCTTCGATCAGTTATTGGTCCGCTCTCATCGAGATATTATTTTGCTTCTGATCTACTGCTATGATCTGAAATGAGATGCAGCCTAATCTCTTCCCCTTCGGCTCTGTTTTGGGTAATCCATTTCTATTCAATGGCGGAGATCTAAGCGAGGTTGGTGCTGGTGGGTTCGAGAGCTCTAGGGTTTTCTTCTTACTTCCTCTCTTGTTGTCCCAAGGTGAAGGCATGGATTTATCCAAGGTTGGCGAAAAGTTCCTCAGCTCTGTTAAGTCCGCTACATCCCTTGGACTCTTACCCTCTTCTTCTTCCTCTGATCGCCCTGAGGTACTCTCTCTCTCTCTCTCTCTCTCTCTCTCTCTCTCTCTCTCTCTCTCTCTCTCTCTCTCTCTCTCTCTTTTGATTCCTATCAATGTAATATCTTGTGGTGAACCCATTGTGTAGATTCCGGCACGTGCTGCTGCTGCAGCTGCTGTTGCTCGTGCTTTGGCTGGACTTCCTCCTGATCAGAGGTTGAGTATATCTTCTACTGCTACTGAGCTTAGCTCAATATATGGTAACAGACCTCCTCCCCAAGAAGTTGAAGAGCTTGAAGAAGGGTTTTATGAAGAGGTGTGTGCATTATTCCATCATTTTATCTCTTGGTGTTGGTGATATCGATAGGCCACATTTCATTGTCGTGTTGTCATGTAGGATTTTGATCCAGTGAGACATATTTTGGAGAATGTGCCAGATGATGAAAGTGAGCTAGCTTATTTTGAGAAGCAGGTACTAACTTCTCCTTCTCAAGTAACTGGTGTTAGTTAGTGTAGTTTACATCTGTTTATTCGTTTATCAATATTTTCTGATGCGTCTATCCTGACATGGTAATGTTTTGTTTAGTAAATTTAAAAGGTTTGCTGTTGTATAGGCCACCCTGAGGTTAGTACAGCTGGATAGAGTGGCAGAAAGTCTGTCTCATCATGTTATGGAGCATCATGAAGTAATGGGTAAGTACCTTGAAATTGAATAGACTTCCTTTTAAGGAAACTGATGTTGAGTAAAAGATCATATGTGTTCCGAAATGTGAGTACTAATATTCACTTTTGGCCAGTGAAGGGGATGGATTTGGTTAGAGAATTGGAAAAAGATTTGAAAATTGCAAATGTCATCTGCAAGGTAAGGAATTCAGGTTCTTATCCTAAATATAGAAAAGCTAAAACAGTTGTTTCATTTTCTATCTTGCCTGTCGCTGGTTTGACATTGCTCATGTACGATTTCTTGTTTGGTACTGCCAGAATGGAAGAAGAAATTTGACTTCATCTATGAATGAGGCTTCAAGAGATCTTATTGTACACACTCATTCCAAAAAGAAACAAGCTCTTCTGGTAGGCTTCTACATTTATTCCAGTCATCTAGCATCCACTTCTCGTTTCTTCAATTTGTTTACTCGCGCTTTCCTGCCTGAGGTCCCATCAATATGCTCAGAATTTATGTACAACTTACTCTGTATTATCGCCCATGAGCGAGTGGTTAGTACTGTTAGGACAAGTTCTATATAGAAACAATTTCATAAATACATATGTACTATGTAATGTCATCTTAAGAACAAGGGTCCAAGTGTTAGATTATTGTAATACTTAAAATATAGTGAATGCTTTTAAAAAAATCTTTCTATCATGCCTTTTTGCTTTTCGAAATACCTTGTAATCAATACTTCATGAATGTTTAAACAATTAACTCCACTTGCAGGACATGCTTCCTATATTAACTGATCTTCGCCATGCAAGAGTAATGCAGTCAAGTCTTGAAGACCTTGTTGAAGAAGGAAACTATTGCAAGGTATATTCTTTTGGTTTTCTGTATTAGTATTATGGTGAAATTATTCTATGAAGCGAACAGTTGACCAGAAATGTATTCCATATTGTGTAGGCATTTCAAGTTCTGTCTGAGTATTTGCAGCTTCTTGACAGTCTCTCTGAGTTTTCAGCTATCCAAGAGATGACCCGTGGTGTTGAGGTAGCTCTGACATATTCATGACCAACCAATGTCTTCATAATTTTCTATTCTCAGTTTGTTGAGCTTCTCATATTCTATTTAAGGTTTGGTTAGGAAGAACTCTTCACAAGCTGGATTCACTTTTGATGGGCGTTTGCCAGGAGTTCAAAGAAGATAGTTATTTAATGGTTAGTGATCCAATTCCTCATTAGCTCTCTCCTTGAAGATTTAAACTATAAAGCATTGAATTCTGATTCTTCAAAATAGCCAGAGAGCTAGAAATTTGCTCAGTTGCAATAGTTAACGTGTTTATGTGCTAGTACTTTCAGGTCCTTGACGCTTATGCACTGATTGGTGATGTCTCTGGTCTCGCGGAGAAGATACAAAGCTTCTTTATGCAAGAAGTTATCACAGAAACGCATTCAGTGCTAAAGAGCGTCGTTGGGGAGGTATATGAGCTAAATATTAAAAAATTTCTCCAGTAGAATTGATGTTGAGGTAGTGCATGCTTGGATGGTCGAATGTATTGAGCTTGCTGGTGTATGGCGCATGCTTTTTCTTTGTTGCTTAGATGCCACTTTTAATTCTAGCAGATACAATAGATAGATAGATTGAATGCTTAAACAAGTGTAGTTTTCTGAACTTATATTTTGAAAATGTAGAGGTTACTGTTTATTTTATACGATCAATCTATATTAAGTTCGTTCTGCATTCACTCTTTGCCACTTGCGGCACTGCTTTTTTACCTCATCCTAGGCACATACCGAGTTTTTTAAAGGTCAACATATCAAACCAATCAAATTTTTGATCTTGTGAATAATTTTTTTGTAGGATCACGGTGGGGCCACCCCATTTAGTAGGTATGTTCTATTTACCTGTGTTATTACTGGTACCTACTGGTTCCTTTTTGTTTGGATTCTAGTATTCTTGCTGATTTATGTATATTTGTTTTCAGACTTACATACAGCGATCTATGCATTCAGACACCAGAATCCAAGTTTAGGCAATGCCTTTTGAGAACACTAGCTGTGCTTTTTCAGTTAATATATTCGTACCATCAGATAATGAGTTTCACACCAGAAAATAAGGTAGGTTCCATCCCATACTTGAGTTTGTATCTAACATTTTGTAACTATTGACAAGGTTCTTGAAACAGCTTCTGTTTCTAGTTTCAGTGCTAGTTACAGTATTCGTTATCAGATTTTATTCTCTTAAACTCTTCTGTCCAGATTTTTTTTACTTATTGTCTGAGTAAAAACTTACTGCAATTAAAGAGAATCTTAGCATACATCTGTGTTTGTTTAGTCTGGCCGCATGTAGAACTCTTACCTGTTTTTTTTTTCTTAATGCATTTGATCTCCGAAGTTATATTTAATCATGTATGCAAGTTTTGGTTGTTACTTGGTTTCTTAGTTGACATACTTAAGTGGGTTTTTAAATCTATTTTGAGTAATCTTTGTCTAGTAAGTGGTTGTCCAAGAATTCCCGTAAGTTACTTTGATTTTATTAAGATATACTTTTATTTCATTCTCTTTTGACCGGAAGGATAGTGGTTCATAAAATCTTCGCTTTGATGGCTTCTTTGCTCGGTATCTTTTCAACTTCCTTTAGGTTCTTTTCTGTATGTTATAAGTATCATTTTTAAAAAATTATTTGTAAAGGGCTAAGCTTCGGAACTGAAACAGGTAGAAAATTTAATCTCGACAAGTTCTGCAACAACTGAAAAGATTGATTCAGTGACAGACACTTCATGCGACCCACAGGATGGTGGTCTCTCTTCAGCCATGAGTTCAGCAAGCATACCTTCTTATACCATTTCTGCTGAAGAGTCTGTTGGAAGTGAAACCTTCAGTCCCGTCCAGCAAGCGTCGAATAGTGCAATAGACGAGTCTAGGGATTCTGGAGATACAGTATCTAATGGCGAGTCACCATGGTACTATCTACGAAAAGAGAGTGCTGGTTTTGTTTCAGAAACTTTGCAGAGAGGACGCAGGAATCTTTGGCAACTTACAACAAGCCGTGTATCAGTTTTGCTCTCATCCCCAGCTGCTTCTTCAACAAGTATACATCAGTTCCTTAAAAACTATGAAGACCTGAGCGTCTTTATCCTAGCTGGGGAAGCCTTCTGTGGCTTTGAAGTTGTTGACTTTAGGGAGAAGCTTAAGGCCGTATGCGAAAATTATTTCACTGCGTTTCACAGGCAAAGCATGCATGTAAGTTCGGTTTTACAATTCCAACTGGACTGGCATTGCCAATACCACAGACCTAGTTACTCTCTTGCATCACTTCTCCTACATGATAAATTTTGTTTGAATTTTTTCTCCCTAACAGGCGCTTAAAATGGTCCTGGAGAAGGAGACATGGACGAGATTGTCACCTGATATTGTGCAAGCTATCAATTTTGCTGGTCTTGTGGGGGATGGGGCTCCCCTTATTATTTCCTCCCGAAGTGCCTCTGGTTCTTCCAGATTCCCTCACTCAAATGACTCAACTGATGCGGGTGGAAACAGGAGTGGATTCTCATATTGGCTGAAAAGTGGAAACCCTTTCTCAGCAAAGTTAACTTACTATAGAGAAGATCAAGATTACTCCTCAGATAATGGAGCTGCCTCTGGAGATTTCGAAGGGAATGATACTATTCACGATGGCGTTGTGAATTCCAAGGTAAGAGATAGAAAACGGACTAACGGAGGTAGTCCTGTTTCAGGAGATGAAAATGAAGACCTTCATGCTGACTATATTGATGAGGATAGTCAGCTTCCAAGACGAAGTTTTACGCGTAGTATATCAAGGACTTCTTCTTCACATTTGAGTACTAATGATGATTTGAAAGCACAAACAGGATCGTCACTTTGCCTTCTGAGGTAATCTATAAGGTTTAGCAAATGCTTGAAATTGTGATAACTGTGTTTTCTTTTTGTCTTAGGTCAATGGATAAGTACTCGAGGCTTATGCAGAAACTAGAACTTGTTAATGTCGAATTCTTCAAGGTACCAATCCCAAAGATTTCTTTACTATACGTTAGTGTTAAACTATGTTTTACACCTGTTTGGAATTATGTAGGGAATATGCCAATTGTTTGGGGTCTTTTTCTATTTCGTGTATCAAGTATTTGGTCAAGAAAATACAAATTCAGGTGGAAAAGGAGTTGCCAACTCTTCCAGTCGTGAGTAACTGATTCGTTTCATTTTTGTTATTTGTGTTATATTACAGCTTTTAAGGCTACAATATCTGAGTAAAAAAACAATTTGCTCAATATAGAATTATATTTCAAAATTTTGAAATCCAGATCGTTTGAAAAGCTGCTTATCCCGGATATCACAAGAGTGTGAGCAATGGATAAAACCTCAGTTTTCATCATCACCATCTTCTTCCCTTTCCTTTCCCAACACAGTTCATAGTTTTGCGGACGTGACTCCAGCAAGTCCCTTAAATACAACATCTGGTCACGTATCAGGCATATCTTTTAGTCTCAAGGTATATATAACGTGGGGCTAGGTTTCGTCAATCTCAAAAGTTATTTATGAAGGAAAGAGCAGCTGCCTTATGTCTTCCTTTCATCTCAAGTTTGTATAATAAAAAGGTTTCTCTAACACATGGCCGTTGCTTGCAGGAAAGATGTACTGCAGTGGACACTGTTTCTCTTGTTGCTCGGATATTGCATAAATCAAAGGCTCATCTCCAATCGATGCTTATGTCAAGAAATGGCTCTCTGGTTGAAGACTTCTTTGGTCAGCTGGTATGTGACGCTTCCAGTTTTGATTCGTTAGAAACTCCGGCTGAGTAGGAAATTATTTCCTTATGTGGCTGTGCTATTGACAACATTTGCATACAGTCTGATTATAGATATACCTCTGTGGCATCCAATAGTCTCTTGCCTCTTTAAAGATAATGGATTGTGCAGGATGATCATAAGTAGTTTCATTTCATTCCTTTGTTATTCTCAAATATATATAAGTCAAGAACTGTTTATATACAATATTTACGGAGTGACATTAAGTGGAATGTGATTCACCAGGTTGGTTCAGTACCTGATTTGACAGAGCACTTACACAGGACAACTGCGAGGATCCTGCTGCATGTTAATGGGTAAATTGCCAATCTACTTAAGAAAGTTATTAGTGGATTGCATCTCTCTCCTACCTTGTGTCTTCTGTTATTATTTTTACTGACCCCTGGATTCTTAAAACTGTGATATAACTATTTAATTAAATAGAGGTTTTTATTTTGTTTGTTCTCGTTGGGGGGTATGTATGTCCATTGACCTCTAACTTATTCTGCAGATATGTGGACCGGATTTCCAATTCTAAATGGGAAGTCAAGGAGCTTGGAGTGGAGCATAATGGGTTTGTTACTTCCTTCTGTTACTCCATTTGCTCTTGGAAATTTGTACCTGCAACTTTTAATTAAATCATGAAATACTTTTAGAGTGCTCGTGTTGTACGAAGTTATCATTGGCAAGCTGTGTAATTATTTGCTGAGTTAAGATTTAGATATTCAGTACATGGTCTTGATGCTCTTAATCTTGATTCTGACCATTTTACTTTGGTCTATCAGACCATTGATGGCTTCGCTGCCATCTTATATGTACTAAACTATATGAACAAACAGGTATGTTGATTTGATGCTTGGGGAATTCAAACACTACAAAACAAGGCTTGCTCACGGAGGCATTCCACAGGAGGTAAATGACTCTCTGACCTCATCAATTCTAGGAGTTGATTGCATTTTCTTCTCAAACTTTTAATTCTTTTTCATATATAGGTCCAAAACCTCCTACTGGAATATGGAGTTGAAATATTTGCGGAGACGCTAGTGGAAGGTCTATCTAGAATAAAAAGATGCACCGATGAAGGACGTGCTCTCATGTCATTAGATATTCAGGTGCTATTCCTCTCTCTCTTTCTACACGAAAGAATTAAATGGTACAAACCTTTGCTCTATATTGATGAAAAAGGTAAAACATGAGCAATTAATAATTTGTACCACATGTCATCTGAAGATGCGTCTGCGTTATAGTTAATATGCATAGGATGATTCTGAATTGACATTATTTATCGTCTTGTAGGTTCTGATAAACGGACTACAACACTTTGTGCCAACAAATGTGAAACCGAAGTTACAGATAGTGGACACGTTTATCAAGGTAAGCAAAACAGTAACTCATATGGAAGTGCAGACTCAAGATCATAATGTGCTGGTGAGACACATTTAAAACCCAAATGATCACTCATTTTTGCAGGCATACTATCTACCAGAGACGGAGTATGTCCACTGGGCAAGGGCTCATCCGGTAAGCAACTAATTCTTCCTTTTCTTTTTTTAACGGATAGAAGACTCGATGAAAATGTGTAAACAAGGATAAATATACAGGAATATACCAAAGCACAGGTCGTAGGACTTGTCACTCTAGTAGCCACCATGAAAGGCTGGAAGAGAAAAACGCGACTAGAAGTTGTGGATAAGATTGAATCAGCTGCTGCGTAGATGTAAATCAAGAAGCAAGCTTCTAAAACTTTCCACAACAACGAGTAATATTTACATTTATCCAGTGCTGTAAATTTTGAGGAGAGGCCCTTCTTGATTACCGTCGTTGCGTATGGGTTTGTAACGCAAACACATCCTCCTCAAGTTGTGCAGTCTTGAAAAGACTGTAACCCACTTTACCTTTCCCCCCCCTCCCCCCGATGTAGTGAAAATCATTTGTCATCAACACGTGGTACCATTTTATGATTGAGGATACTAGTTTCTCTTTTCTTATTAAATGATATGAAGCATTCTTTTTGTTATATTGTTGATTATTCTATAATACTATTTGAAAAAAAAATATTTTTTAATATATCTTGTTCACAATAATTATTACAAATGTCAATTATATATGTCCTGTCAATGAATTAAAAATATGATGATCTACTATTATTATTATTATTATTTTCAGTTTTTATTTAATTAATAGTATTCATCTAGTTTTCAATAAAAATAGTTTCTAAGAAAACATATCAAATATTTACAATAATATCTGAGAATGCTGTTTTCTTCCAAGTCGTAATCATTATAGTTTTTAGCAATTTAATTATATAAGTATTGTTTGTGAATTAAAATTAATTTAGTAACTAATTATATTTTTTACATATTAATATTTACGAAGTTGAATTAAATATTTGTTAATTTTTTTTTCACAGTTTAGCGCTAAGTTGTGTTATATATCTAATAAATGTTTCGCACTTGGAATCCAAGTAGTACAAGGATAATAAGTTTAGTGAAGTACCTGAAGAAATTGTTGCTATCAAATTTTAATTAAAGATTTATGCTGTTTCTTCAAGTTCATAATTTGGATGAGATGACTTTTTATTAGTTTGTTGGGATTCTTTGAGCCTTTGAGTTTAGTAAGACATATGGAGACAATGATAAGATGAAGGAAAATCCATATGGATTTTTTTTTAAAGAGTTCACTTCTGAATTCCTATGGTAATGTTGTTAAGAATTTTTGCTTAATATCTTAAGCAGAAGGGCGGGAAAGATAATGGAAGAAGAGATGAGTTGGGAAGTTTATATTAAAGAACCCTTGGATTTGGACATATTCAGTCTTATTGTGCGAATTTGCAAAAGCAAAAAAAGAACAGAAACATAAAAATGATTGTAGAAGTGGTTAAGCTGATGGTGACTAGTTAAAGAACTTTGTGGCATTCACAACTTTGGAGTTGAATTTTGCAACAAAATCTGCATCAGAATCTGCGTCAACGTTAGAATGGGCATATGAAAGTAATGGTGATGATGATTGAAATATCAGCGATGTAGAGTTTGATGAGAACTATGAAAAGTTGTATGAAAATTGGTTCAAGCTAGTTAAATACAATTCACTGTTTGGCTAAAGGAGAAAGTCAAGCTAGAAGTTCACGTTGTTGAAGCACTTAAATATTCTTTAGAGAAAGCTAGTGTTCAACTTGCAGAAGCACAAAAATGTTTTAAAATATTGAATAATGGAACAAAGCAGCTAGATCATGATTTAATGTAGTTAATGTGAGTGGTACGAGTAAATGTCATAATGAAAAAATGAAATAACTGAACCATTTGGTTACTAACATTTAGTCTATCTATCATCATAAATTGTAACTCTGACATTTTGTTATATTTGTGATGTAACCATGTCTAGGTGTGCAGTTAACCAAAACTACCCGAGTTAGGCCATCAAGAAGCTTGTGATGGAGAAAGACCAACCAGAGCTCAAATGGGAGTTTAGAGACTATCCCACTCCATCAACTGACCATGAGGAGTATTCTAGTCAAGCCAAAACCAGTCCAGTTTGTGCGGTTACAAGAGATGATCAAAGAATTCACTTTCTCGGTCATATCGGTTCATGGAGGCCACCTGATGATCTAATGAAGTTCTTGTTCCTCCTTGGCGAACTAATGCATTCTTCTTTGAAGCCTACATCAGTATTACATTTCCAAGATGTCCAAGAAAGCTTATGGCCACATTTTGGATCAAGAGTCCTAAGGAGAACTAATTTAAGCCCAAGAAGAAAGTCATAACAAATTCACTGTGGGCCTGTTTCATGCCAAATTCGACCAGCCTTTGTTCAGTCCATTTCAAGCCCATTCTCACCAAGAATACCAAGAGAGAGTCAACAAGAATTTTAGTTCGTGGGCATGCCAAGAGTTATTCAACAAAAAACCACAGATCAATCCACAAATCCTCACTGAAGTTCAACATCCATTCCAACTTCTATCCATCAAAACCATCATCATCCATCACTTAAACCATTCCAACTTTTATTTGTTACTGAGCTACTGGATTCACAGAGAAATCTCACAGAAATATATAAGAGAGAAACACTTGAGAGACTGTGAGGCTTCGGCTATTCATATATGTGCTAACTTTTCTTGTTGAGATTGTAACAGGAAACCATGGCTGGAGATGTCAGTAAAAGAAAGGAGGCACCAACTGTGACATTGAATAAATTGCAGATGAAAGCAATGATGTCTCATATCATGAAACAATTGAAAGATACTTTGGAATCTAAAAGAGAAACCGATGAATTGTTTGCTAATGTTTCACAGGCTCAGAAGGATGCAAAGATCAAAAGGAGGAGCATTATACCATCTTTATGTGGCAAAAACGACCATGATGGCTACTTGGAGTGGGAGCAGAAAATGGAACTTGTCTTTAATGTGCAAAACTACTCAGAAAGAAAGAAGGTTAGATTGGCTACAACAGAGTTCTGTGGTGATGCCATTCAATGGTGGGATCAGCTTGTTACTACCAGAAGAAGAACAGAAGAAGCACAAGTTGCATCCTGGTTTGATCTGAAACACTTCATGAAGAAACACTTTGTTTCTGATAATTACAGCAGAAAACAACCGAGACAAGCCAAAGAAGAGACCAGACCTTTCCATGATCGAGATAAGCCAAGAAAGTCTCGGTCACATAAGCAAAGAAGGTCAATCCCACGTCCTTCATCTGAAATTGATGGTCCAAAGGGTTGTAGCAAGCATGACAGGTTATCCAAAATCTGAAAACAAAGCCATCTAAGGTAATAAAAGAACCTGAGACAGAAAATGAGTTTTCTCTTTTCTCTCCTCATGCTGAACTTGTTTTCAATAAAACATGTGATTAAGTAACCTGTTTTGAACCGGTTCAACCGAGTAGTCTTGTTTCAGTGTCCCAGGTCTCAGAAGAACACTCACTAGAAACCGAACAATCGACATTGGTACAAAGTGAAGTATTGGAGAAGCAGATCAGCTTGGAACAAGAAACAACTCTTACGGCTTTGTCTCCTGACTCACAAGAGCACTGTAAGGAACTTAGTATCATAAATGCCGTGCCTGATTTGTTTGTTATGGTTATCTCCAAGGATGTAAAACGTTTTGGTCTTGATAAAGTGAAAAATATTTGTGTTTCAAACTCTTTTTTTGATAATCTGATTCATTCTTTTAAAAAACTTGAACCTGACAAACTCTTTGATCAAGAACATTTTCAGTGTGTTGTTGACCACTTTCCTGGTCTTGTTATAAATTTTGATCAGTTTATGGAACACAAAAAAACCTTGATCACCCTGAAAAGACATCAGAGATTGTTCTGCAATAACCTGATTTCTATTTCAGAAAATCTTGTGATTCATTTGCTTGCTTTACAGATAATTTCTTTGATCTGAATTTTTCTAGGCATGAACTGGTCTCTGATTATTTATTTGAAACTTCTTATGCCTTGAACGAACCTAAGAAGTTGCAGGAACCGATATCACTTAGGGCTGAAACCGAGTTTGTTTCTGATTCTGTTTTGAAACCTGCTAGTTTATGTTCTGAAACTGAAAAATCTTGGTTTGTTTTAGGATTATGCTTTCAGAATGATATTGTTGTGAGATTTTATGATATATTAGTGTACAACACATTCTTTGAAAGTCATGCTAAACTTGTGAGACTGCTAACTGGTTCTGAATCTGAGCCCGAACTTAAACTTTTGTTTTCTGAATCTGAACAAGTTAGGCACGTTTTGAAGTTTTCTATGTTAATGCATGCCTTGATACCATTCTGGTTTACAACACTTACTTTGATATGCATCATCAAGGTCTGAAATGTTTGCTGCATGATCTAGGGAAAGAAAGTTTGGATCTTGATCTGAACAAGGGCATGTCTTGCACTAATAATTCTGGATATCTAGTCTCTATTTTGAGTGTCCACGATCAACATGTTAAGACTCGAAGGAATGTAAGGCACGAGAGAAGAGACTATGCTTATCAGCCTGAGATTTGGAGATGGAAGTACTTGAGGAAAATGACTTCAAAACTCCAAGGAAGTTTCTGTCCAAAACCTTACTTTGATTTTGCTTTCATGCTTATCTTCTTGTTCATTTGTCTACTGTCTTAAATGTTTCCTTTTGATGTAGGAGACTTGGATTTGAGGACAAATCCTTTCAAAAGAGGAAGGGATGATGTAACGCTGCCTAGTTGTGCAATTAACCAAAACTACCCGAGTTGGACCATGAAGAAGCTTGTGATGGAGAAAGACCAACCAGAGCTCAAATGGGATTTTAGAGACTATTCCACTCCATCAACTGACCATTAGGAGTATCTATTCAAGCCAAAACCAGTCCAGTTCGTGGGGTTACAAGAGATGATCAAAGAATTCACCTTTTCGGTCATATCGGTTCATGGAGGCCACCGGATGATCTAATGAGGTTCTTGTTCCTCCTTGGTAAACCAATACATTCTTCAATGAAGATTAAATCATTATTAAATTTTCAAGATTTCCAAGAAATCTTATGGCCATGTTTTGGATCAAGAAGCCCAAAGAGAAGTAATTTCAGCCCAAAAAGAAAGTCATAACCAATTCACTGTGGGCATGTTTCATGCCAAATTTAATCAGCCTTTGTTCAGTCCATTTCAAGCCCATTCCCACCAAGAATACCAAGAGAGAGTAATCAAGAATTCTAGGTCGTGGGCATATGCCAAGAGTTATTCAACAAAAAACCTTATTTTGGTCCAAAATCAAGTCTACATTCTTAGTTTCTAAGTTTCTTATTTTCTGCACTTGTCTTTTGGTTTCTCCATCTTTTGTAACCTATATCAGTGTAGGCACGACCATAATAAGATTCATTCACCTTTTTTTATTTATCAAAAACTACTTCTGAAACTGTGAATCCCTTGTTCATCTTTGAACATTGATTGCTATAAAGTTCATTCTCTGCAAGCAAAACTTGTCTTTGATCACAAACAAAGTTCATTCTCTTGATCTGGGACACATCTACACAAGTGTTGATCAATCAACAGATCCTCACTGAAGTTCAACAGCCATTTCGTCTTTTATCCATCAAAACCATCATCATCCATCACTTAAACCATCAGATTGTCCTTCAAAGTATCAGGGACAAAGGATCTCCTCACTAGGGATTCTATCAATTTGTAGCATTAAATATAGTTACAATTATGTCACAAATATCACATCATCTATTATTGTCATATTTATGTCACTAATTGTGATAAAATTTAGTTACAACTTAAAATGTCACAATATTGTGACGAACAACCTACTAGACTGTGACATAAAAATTTAGTTTAAAATCGTCTATATGTCACAGACTTGTTACGAAAATTTTTAGTATTAAAATTTTGTCACAATTTGCTTATTTCCTATAGTGAAAGTGATCAGTATTGTCTTAGATTCAACAGAGAATCTTTGAAAGCCGAAGGTGTTTGTGTGCCAACAGGAAAAAACAGAGAATGTAGCTTCATCTACTACTAAGTTAGTGGTTAAAGTTTCTGGAGGGAGTGTCACTGATGTGAAGACTCCGACTGCTACGAGTACTGCTATAACAGCTGCTACATGGAAAAATTCAGAAGTGAAGAAAGAACCTCAACGAAAGTTTCGAACTGTTTTTCATCATTGTGGTGTTGTTGGGCATACATGCCAAAGCTTTTCAAGTTATTGACGGAGAAAAATCAGATGAAGTAAGCTTTTGATATGAGGTTGCATGTTCTAATATGTTATTCGTGTGGAGTTCAAAGCGATATTCGCCATAATTGTTTCAAGTTTTCTCAAGGAGCTAATCATGGAGGGATAAGGATTAAGACTACTTGGTCTAGGAGATTTGATCACTACGGAGATGATGCAATGAGATTTTATCCTCTGTTTGAAGGATGTGATCTTCATATTAGTTTTTATCATGATGTGACTTATAGGGGGATATTAAATATGCATTTTTTATCTAGAGGTGATGTGTTGACAAAAAGGGAGAGACTGAATATGTATATTTTGAAGTGTTTTCAATTAGTTGTGAACTAATACATGAGGTAGTACATGCGCGGTGAAGAAGATGAGATGTGATGAACTTTGTATACTATGATGTACATATATTATTTTACTTTTGAAAAGTGAAACTATTTTTGTTTTGAAGACAATGGAAGTTTAATTTAAGTGAAAATAATATTGCTTAAAGTGGAAAAATAAAGGAAAAAATACCTTAAGAGAAAAAGGAAGTTTGTCTACGAAGAACTTATTATGCAAGTTTATGCTTGTTGTACAAGGAGGACTTGCATAATGAAGAAAAATGTCTCTAGAGAAAAAGAAAACCAAAATATCTTTGTTTGTTACTTGTGTGATCAAGCATTTGGTGTTACTGATGTAGAGAAAGCTATGATAACACGAGGATCTTATTTAGTATAAGAATATCTAAGATCAATGTCTTCTTAAATTCATTAAAATTTCTGTAGATCTACCGAAAATAAAGAATAAAGAGATAACTCTGTGTTATTGCTCTACTTATTGCTCTGCGTTAGGAGCTGATGTTGTTGCTGACAAACTTCTAGAGATTTGGAAGATTAAAGTATAGGCTGTAGGGAGAGTTTTAGCTTAGGTTTTGGTTATTTTAAAGAGTTCTTGTAATGAAAAAGTGTGGTATTTCAAGAGAGTTGAGTCTGCTTTATGAATTAAAAAATTGATTGTATTTACATTCTTGTTTCATTAATTCGAAAACAAAAACTTGTGTGTTATTTGTTTTTAACACTTAACCCTTACCTCATCCACACTTAGAATATTGAGAACGGAAACAGCTCAAGGATATCTAGGATTGATTGGTGAGTGTAGCCCGGCTGTTGTTGGGTCATGTAAGTTGAATAGAATTGATCCATTTTGAATCGTTTAACGTCAATCAAGAGAAATGGAGTGTCTTAGCAAAGCTGAAGAATCTTTTCTCCAATAAAAATCAGAAGTTAGTTGGCTTGGGCAAGAGGACTGCGACTCAGCTTACTACCATTGATCCATTCGCTCTATACTGTCATTCCACCTGATCTTTTGTCTACTTGATGATAATGGTAATTTCCTAGACGTAAAGGCAAAGACTAAGAATCATATTGTCGGGTTCTATGAAAATATGTTGGGTGGTGATCAAGTTCCTTCTGCTGTGTCCTTCTTAGAATTGGTTACTCCTCTGCCGCAAAGGCTAGACAGACAGCTCCACCTTGTCTATTATTTCTGGACCCTTTATTGATGTCGCCATTCAAGAGTTTTTTTTTTCAATATGTCAAAGAATAAATCTCCTGTCTATCCGGCTGAATTTTTCACCTGTCACTGGAATACACTAGGTAGAGATGTCAGTGAAGCGGTCCAAGATTTCTTTCATTCCGGCTACCTCTTTCAGCAATGGAACACAAAAATCCTCACTCTAATTCAAAACAGGCTACTGAGAATTGTATAACAGTCTTCTGACCAATATGTTAGATATCTAAGTGTATAGGTGCAATGTATCATGTGAACCATTGCAATTGTTTGTATGAACAGTTGCAACCATATAAATGAAACCTTGCAACTATTGATGTTTGCAACCTTTAGTAATAATCATATTAAAGATTTCAACCCTTGGTGATTAACCATTGTAACTCTTTACTAACATTTGCATCTCTTCATGAACCTTTGCAACTATTGGTTTTAACCATTGCAATTATTGGTTGCAACTCTTCACTCTCTATATAAGGAGATGTAGGCATTAGCAAATGAAGGATAGAAAATCAGAAACTAATGATTAGTAAGTGAGAGAGAGAATAAGAGTCATTGTTCAAAGATCATCAAAGATTTTTGAAGAACACATATAAGCATTAAAGCTCTATTTGTTATTCTTGTATCTTAGCCTAGAACAAGAATGAAAATTTGATTGTCTTATCCTACAAAAGGATTTTGTATAACCCAAAGGCTTGGAATAGGGTCGAAATACTTTTTAAGAAAAGCATGGCGATCCAATCATTATACAAGTATATAATTCACAATTTTCCGGGTTACCAACCAAAGTTTATCCAACGATCTTAAAGAGCAATTCTTGTGAAGTATGGATGTGATATATGTGCAAGAGATGACATCGAAGTTTGGAAAGTTGTAAATACTTGAGAGAGTATACTTTCAAAGATGGAGGAAGAATATGAAATAATGGAGAACGTTGCTATATTCTCAATGGCATGTTAGTTTCATTTTAAATAATATTGCTAATGATGATCAAAGATGGCATCATCCAAGGGATGCAAATGGTTCATCACCGTAGGGGTGTGAACGGTTCGTCATCAAAGAGATGCAAACATATTGTGTCCGAAGGAATGCGAGCATGCCGTGTCCGAAGGGATGAAAACACACTATGATCCAAGAAGTACGAACGTGTCATGATCCAAGAGGTACAACACGTGTGAACGTATCATGATCGAAGGGGGTGTGAACGGGTCGTGACCTAAGAGGTGCGAACTTGACGTGATCCAAGGAGTACGAACGGTTTGGGATCGAAAGGGTGCGAACGTTTCGGGACCGAAAATGTGCGCACGTGTCGGGACCGAAAGGGTACGAACGGTTTGGGACCAAAAGGGTGCGAACGTTTCAGGACCGAAAGGATGCGAACGTGTCATGACCTAAAGGTTGTGTATGTTTCGAGACCGAAGAGGTGAAAATGGTTTGGGACCGAGGAGGTGCGAATGGTTTGGGACCAAAAAGGTGCAAATGTGTCTAGACCGAAAGGGTGCGAACGTGTCGAGAACGAAAGGGTGTGAACGGTTCGAGATCAAAAAGCTGCGAATGGGTCAGGACCGAAAAAGTGCAAACAGTTCAGGACTGAAAAGGTGCGAATGTACCATCACCAAAAATGTGAGAATGTAACATCACTTAAAGGGTGCGAATATAACGTCAACGAAAGGGTGCAAATGTAACGTCACCGAAAGGGTGCAAATATAGCATCACCGAAATGGTGCGAAAATAATATTACCGAAAGGGTGCGAATTTAATGTTACTGAAAGAGTGCAACATAATATTACTTAGAAGGTACAAATGTAGTTTCACAGAAATAATGTGACTTGCATCATGCAAGTTATTGATCCTTATAGATGCAAGTGCCTTAGGGTTAAGGCCGAGCCGTCATGAGTGGTAAACATATTGTTCATGGTTGGTGTTATGGACTATGATCCATATGTATGGATCGATAGCTCAAAAAGAAGTGTATATGAAGCAACCTTAAGGTTTTGTTGTACCTTGTAATAAGTATAAATTGTATATATTTATTGTATGGATAAAGAAAACACCAAGGCAGTAACATCGAATGTTTAATGAGATTGTCTTATCAAGTAGTTTGAGTTAAACTATTAGGATAAGTGTTTATAAACAAATTGATGAGTCCAGTAATGGAACAATCATTTGCTTATATATTGATGACATATTGATATTTTTCATTGACAAAAGACAAGTAAAGATTACAAGAGAATTATTGTCATCAAGTTTCACAATGAAAGACATGGGGGCGGTTGATGTGATTCTGAAATTTGAATCACACATGCAAGTAAAGCAATATATTAGAAATCTTCTCTTTATATTGATAAAGTTACTTATGGGTTGGGTTCAATTGTGAGATTGTTCACCAATGAAGACTCCCATGGAATGCAAGTGTGAAGCGTGTGCTTATACATGACAAGAAATATCACAACTCGAGTACTTGAATGAAACCATAAATTATGGTTTGTTATATGTCAAATTTCCTTTGATGGTAGAAGGGTATTTAGATGCAAGTTTGATTATCAATATAGAAGATCATTCTTCTATGAGTGGTTGAGTGTTTTTCTTGGGGAGGTGTCATTTTATGGGTTTCCAAGAAGTAAATTTGCATGAAAATTTGACTATAGAATAGGAATTCGTAGCATTAGCATATGCTGGTAAATAAGCATATTGGCTAGATATTTTAACTTACGAGCTTCCGTTGTGGCCGAAATAGTATCACCAATTTCTATCTATGATAGTGAAGAAGTCTTAGTTAAGATTTATAACTAAGTATATGATGGCAAGTCGCGACACCTGGCGTTAGATATAGCGTAGTATGTGAGCTGATCACTCACGGAGTGATTACCAAAGAATTTGTTTGGTCTGAAAGAAATGTAGCTTATCATTTGACGAAATGATTTGCTAGAGACTTGGTAATTGAGTGTGTTAAAGGGATGAGTTTAAAGTCCATTGAAATCTTTAATGGTGGGATACCCAATTTCCCTCTAATACGACGTTAATTTAATGTGAAAAGTCTACACTTAAAGACCATATTTTTAGTATCATCCCAATGTATGTGCTTGGACCTGCAAGAAGGGATATGTTGAAATATTATTCTTAATAAATACTTTGAAAAGTGCATTTACAGGTGCATGATTGAAAGTATTTACGTATATGAGTGTGAAGTGATGCCGCTTTAATAAGCTGGGACTTGGCTTTTTATGCACTCATGAATGGATTAGGACACATGGCTTATATTAGTGTCAGGTAAACACTTAGAGTAGTGCGGAAACACGTGTGTGTATTATCTTTATGTGCTCAAAATGGGTTGAAGGATTCAATCCGTAGGAAATCCTGA
This sequence comes from Moricandia arvensis, assembly GCA_905132765.1. Taxonomy (NCBI): domain Eukaryota; kingdom Viridiplantae; phylum Streptophyta; class Magnoliopsida; order Brassicales; family Brassicaceae; genus Moricandia; species Moricandia arvensis. Next base: position 98,136 of record CAJHQP010001270.1, read on the forward strand.
TTCTTGAGCATTTGAAATGTGTAATAAACTAAGATAAAAATTCAATTTCTTCGAACATTTTCATTTATGAATGAGTTTGATATATTTATTATTTATTTAATAAATTTATGATTACAATTAAATGGGAGAATATTGTTAGATACTTAAATGTATAGGTGAAATGTATCATGTAAACTATTGCAATTGTTTTTATGAATAGTTGCAACCATATAAATGAAACCTTGCAACTATTGATGTTTGCAACCTTTAGTAATAACCATATTAAAGATTTTAATCCTTAGTGATTAACCATTGTAACTCTTTACTAACTATTTCATCTCTTCATGAACCTTTGCAACTATTGGTTTTAAACATTGCAATTATTGATTGCAACTCTTCACTCTCTATATAAGGAGATGTAGGCATTGACAAATGAAGGATAGAAAATCAGAAACTAATGATTAGTAAGTGAGAGAGAGAATAAGATTCATTGTTCAAAGATCATCAAAGATCTTTGAAGAACACATATAAGCATTAAAACTCTATTTGTTATTCATGTGTCTTAGCCTAGAACAAAAATGAAACTTTGATTGTCTTATCCTACAAAGAGATTTCGTGTAACCTAAAAACTTGAAATATGGTCGAAATACTATTTAAAAAAGCATAGCGATTTAATCATTATCCAAATATATAATTCACAAATTTCCGGGTTACCAACCAAAGTTTAACCAACACAATATCCTGCTGCAACACAGTGTAGAAGTCTGTCTCTAAGCTCCTAGCCGAACATCTTAAGCTGGTCTTGCCGTCTCTTATTTCTAGCTCACAATCGGGCTTTAAAGCCGGAAGATTAGTGGTAGAAAATGTTCTAATGGCTACTGAATTAATTCAAGAATATAATTGGAAGCATATCTCAAAAAGATCAATGCTGATCGGTTCAGCTCTTTGGTTTGGTACGGTTCAGCTTTTTGGTTCTGAGTAAATGTGCCCTGCTAACCTGAGTCGAGAGTATCCGTTTATGATAAAATTATACCGATAAGTCTTCACTTTAAGCTTTTTTTTTTCATTTTAAGATTCTTATCGTGCATTTTCAAAACAAGCCTCTCTGCTTCTTTAACCTTGCCTTAGCTAGTGGAACTGTCTATCAGAATATTGTTTCATCAAGCATGCAATCTATCAAATTAAACTTATAAACTATTCTTGCCTAGAGAGCTAAAATTATAGTACTCAGGGATCGAATCTAGAGAGAGCGAAGACACACAATAGATTTTTGAGTTCTAAAGGTTAAGTTAGGTAAGATATAAATAAGGGGTTTTGTAGTGAGGGTTTATTCCAAAAATGAAATTTACTAAATAGTTAAACTGATTTAAGTAAGAAAATATAGATCTAGGGTTTCGTGGTAAGTGAATTATATTGAATAAAATGCAAGGAACTTAATCACAATCCGACCCCCTCTCATTCCAACTCTCATATGCGAATTGAGGAATCGACCATCGATCGACGGCAAAGGCCTAGTGTCGATCGACAATTATCAGACAGGAAGTGCGTCCGCTAGGTTAACTAAACCAGCACTCGTATGTATCTAACAAACTAACTCAATGGAATCAATTCAGACAAAGAATCTACTCTCCTAGTTGTCTATGTCTTAGGTTCAGGGTTCTAGTTAGTTACTTTAGAACACAAGCATTAAACACAATTCCAAAGATGAATATCTTTTCATCCTAGCAATCATATTTTTGGGCTAACTCAACAGTACCATAATGAACCCTAAATCTAGTAAGAGAATTACTCAAACATAATCATAGAAGACATAATCGACTGACTAATAGAATGCATAAAATAGATAATGAAGTTCCGATACAAATCTATGAAAGAGTTCAGATCGTCTCCCCAAAACTACTAAAAACTCTAAAGAATACTATGAAATCTCTAACTTGTAATGTGTGGTGGTGGTTGGTGTCCTTTTCCCTAAACAATGGCAAGACCTTATAAACTAGATGAAAACTAGGTCAAAACTCATCAAGGGCTTTCTTGTAAATTATCTTGACTTTGGCTTGAAGTCAGTCAATTGCTATGCGAGTTGACCGTCAAACGACAACAAGTGTGCACCGTCGATCGATGGTCAGGCTTGACTTCGACTCTGACTGAACAGCAACTAGACATCCTCTCTGAATGCTCTACCAAGCTCCATTATCTCCATAATGCTCCAAAACGTACCTTGACCTAAAAAGACTCTAAAACGCAGTCTAGACGTACATAGAAGACTCCAAATAGGGTCTAGATGATAGTCTTAAACTGGTAAATAACAACTTATATCAAAAATCTTAAGGAGAAATCTGAGCGGAAAACAACAAGGGAGTTGTTGCAAAGAAGGAAAAGAAATAAGAGGCGGGTCGAGCTAAAGAGATTGTATGAACTCGTCCCGGAAGAAAACAGGACGGGACAACATGCTTATTTACATAGCCAATGATTCCAAGATGATTCTCATATGTGATTTGCTTGATGTATTCCAGTGTCTGGTCCAACCAAGGAGACCAGATCGTGACAGATGGAAATCTCAAGATCCTCAGCTACCTGAGATATCTTTTATCAATAGAATCTCAGTTTGGTTCCTGATATACTCAAGAGACCATCAACATGAACACCAAAAAGCCTTCTTCTAAGACACTAACAAAAATGGTAGAGGAAAAAGAAGATATTGAATCAAAACCGACAACTCCTTGTTAACAAGATAACTCTCCCAAACAGCTGAAACAAGAGGAGAAACACAAAGCTTTGAGTGATCATGTGTGTGTCCTAACCAAATATGAAGAAGGAGTGCTTGATGAAACACTTGTAGTTCATAAAGAGGTGACTACAACTATGATTGAGCAAGGTAAATTCATTATAACTTTTTCTTGTGATATACTGATCGAACCTCTTGAATGTATTCAGTTCAGTCTTATGGAGCATATATGGTTTGTAAAAGGGCTGTAATATCTTAATTTTGAACCAGGAATAGAGGCGTGTGCGCTAAGAAACATAAAATAGAGCCCTGATCCAAAGAATATGAGCCAAAAAGTTGAGCTTATATTGTCCTATCATCCTGGAATAACAAGATTTGCTCAAATCCTTTTGAAGGAAGATGGGATAATGTGTCCATACTAGCATAAAGTGCAAAGAAGACACTCCATGGTTAGTGTCACAACTGATCAAGACAATCAGAGATGGACGTTACTAGAACTTGGGAAGCGCAATCGTAGCTGAACATATAGTCTGGAGACCACATGACTCAACCACCTGAACATACAGAGCATTCTAGTCGAAGGAAAATGAAGTGGGATTGTGGTTATATAAGGGATGATCGATACATTCTCTTACTCGGCCAAATTTGACTATTACGTCCACTTGACTATCTGCTACAGCCCTCAAACCAGTGGCTGATCTAGAGCTTAACCAGACATACCACAACACATCTAGCTACGACCGAGGTTCACTAAAAGGAGCATATCTGACCAACAAGGGTGATTTATTCCATGAAAAAAATGTCAAACTACATCCAAATCTTCCGTGCATTACTGAGATTCACCAGAAATTATTCCCGGACGAAGAAGATATGGATTTACAAGACATACAATCTTCTGAGCACCCCATAGGCCATATCTTCAATTATAAGCCCATGAAAGTCTGAACATGAGTGGGCATCAACCAAATACACTTGTACCATCCAGGAGAGTCTCTTAGGAGTTCAAAGAAGGAAAAACAAATCCTAGAACCCAATCCAAAAAGAATATTCATCCGGTTTATTAAAATGGGTCAACCGACATCATTTAAGGAAAGTTTTCCTTTCATTCGCATGGAATCGACCCAAACGTATCTATGGAAGAAAGGAGAGATATCAGAGAATCTAGAAGGCATTACAAAACATCCTAGATGTACCAGCATGCAGAGGAACATACGGATTCCCCTACAAGGCAAGTTTCCTTTTATAGATGCATCCACACCTTGCATCTTAACTCTCTAACGGCTTCTTCCCTTTGAACCAGAAGAGACCACGAGCATTGAGGGTTTATTCCTACACCAGATATGCATTCACATCTTCTATTTCGTGGATAACTCACCAAGATATCAAGGTAAAATATTAGATCTTTCAATGGTTACAAATCAGCCCAACGGCTAGTTTCTTGAAAACTAAGGCCTTTGGCATTTATCATTCTTATATTTGCTTTCTTTCTTAGAGTATTAGAATGTTTTTTCCATGGCTGTGCATTATATAAGAAGGCCTCATTTTAACTTTTAGATCACTCTTGATCATTGAAAGTTATAGAATTTTTTTTTTGTTTTTACAAAGTTATGAATTCTTTATTGTTAGTTCTCTAGTTCTTAGTGTGTGATTCGCTAAGTCCTACAGAAGCCACGGCCAGATAGTCTTGTGTGATTCAAGTCAGCATGTTCATTCACTGATTGAACGAGTCAATCCTTATCCATCGAATCCATTCCATCCACCGGCCAAAGCTTGAGAGCATTATACAACCAGCAAGCTTATCTCCATTGCATCCACCATCCAACCATTCCTTCCATCTTTCTCATGTTATGTTTTGTTCTTATTATCATTAGCCTCTCATTTTCATTTTCATTTGTTTATGGTTTTGCAACTCGGGTTCATGGTTTTGCAATCGAGTTCCGGACACATTGACTACTTGACCACATCTCGGGTCGACCAGATCAGAACCTCCATTGTCAATATGGATGAACAAGCTTCTGTGCCCATAACATACGGTATCAGAACCAAACGGCTCCAGTCCTGGTACTAGCTGTCATTGTTTCTCTTTAAAACTGTCCTTGATTTATTTCTGCCATCTTAATATTTTTTTTTTTTTGTGTTCTTGATTTAAAAACCAGAAAACTAAAAATATAGGAGACGGCCATTTAATTGTTTTGATGCTTCTGAGTTTAAAAATTACAAAATAGTGTTTGCACTTAGTTACTTTCTTAGTTTTCTTTTTTGGTTTATTTGCATACCAAAAACACTCTGGCTTTGTTTCCATAAATTTTAAAACAAAACAAATATTTATTTCTTTTGTTTTCATTTATATTTTGTGCTGTCTTTGAGACATTTAAGAATGTGAATTTTACATTACGAACTGGTTTTTGATATTTTTTTATTAAAAAATATTAAGTTTCAATTTTGTTGGTTAGTTGTTTTTTTCTTATTTTGTTAAGCAAATAATTAATACCTATTAATCTCTGTTTTTGAAAGGTAACCTTAAGAAAAGACAGAGGAGACGCCATGGAAGATAACTCAGAAGATTCCCATATTGGTGAAACCAACCAAGTATGTGTTGAGATGTGATGAGGTAAATCAATTTAGAGATGAAGATATGGAGGTGATATGTTATGGTTTTTACCTGATTTTACCTATGATATGAATACGGTTTTGAAGTCTTTATTATGCAATTCATATTGTTTTAGAGTTTTTACAGGTTCATGTACTCACTGAAAGCAACTAGAGCATTTAGATCATTTTGTAGCATTGAGGAGTAGTCAGCCGAGAATTCAAAGTCAGAACAAAGAAACATTACGACCATCGATCGACGCCTCACCTTGACTGTCCATCGACAGCCAACACTTCTGCCGAGTTACTTAAGTTTTGAAGAAATCACGATTCTGTCCAGATGTTCCATTATTTGCAAGACAAATTCCTGGCCGAGTTTTAGGCTATTTATTAGGTTATTTAGTTGTCTTGTAAGACAACCACTTCTTACACAACTCTTTTGATACTTCCAATCTTGATGGCTACATTTGGAGAGAAAGATCTATTCGATTATCAGAATAAGATCTCAAACTCCCTTGTTTCATAAATTTTATTCTTTATGCAATTTATTTATCTATTCATCATGTTTATTTCAATCATGTCTGAGTAGTCTATTGTTAGATTTAGGGCTCTTCTAGGGTAGTTAATGGCTTGCTAATATTATGAAATTGTTAGGGTTATTCTTATTAATTCTTTGTTTAAGAAGAACTTAAAACTAAGTTGAATTTGATCACTTCAAACTTAGATTATAGTATATTATAGCACAAGTGAGAGCTTGGTTATACCCTGAAACATGTCTTAAACAGTCTAAAACCCTAGTAACAAACGAAATTTAAACTAGAGAATTAGAGAACATATCAAACAAATAATTCGTTTCTATTCAGAATTAGAGTCAATCAATGCCACACAGTGGCCATCGATTGACACTCCGTTAAGACTCGCGATAGCGTCTCCGTCTAAACCCTAGTTTGAGTTCAAAACAAGAGCTTCAGTAAAACCCTTAATAATGGATTAGTTTGCAATTCCTAGTCTACCTAAGAGTTCCCCTAAGTCTAATCTTTCTTATTAATCTTTACAAACCAAACCAATCCTTGATTCAGTATTCATAAATCTAATACTTTCATCTAGCTTTATTTTGAAACAACAAATTTATTGTGTGATCTTAGAGTCTCTGTGTATTCGATCCATAAGTACTACACTAAACCTCTTATTTGAAAGAGTAAAGTAGCTCGTAGGGTTAATTTGAGAGTGCATAATAAAAGCTACATGAAATTAGGCGCCGTTGCTGAGGAGTCTTTTTTATTGCTATTAGATTTAGTTTAGAGTATAAACTAGATTTTTATTTTTATTGTTGCTAACCTATTATTTCATATCACTGATGACATATGTACCTTTTGAAGAGAATATGGACTCTGGACGACAAGCGTCGATCGACAGAGATCTTTCAACATAGATCGCGTTTAGTCCAACAACGTTGGGCGATACTCTGCTACCGCCATCGATCGATGATGATCAGCCGGAAGCAAGTAAGTCCGCCTATACTGAATTTATTAATGAGAAAGTTGTTTCAAAATATCTAAATGATAACGAACGTAACGTAGTGATATAGCCTAGTTATTACCAGTTTTAGGCCATGTTTTAGGCTCTATTTAAGGTCTATTATGTGTGTCTAGGATATGTTTTAGAGTATTTATAAGTTAAGGAACGTTTTGGAGATAAATAGAGAAACTTGGAGCTTTTGGAGCATTTACAGGAGAAGAATCCATAGCTGACTATTTGAGGAGTCAATACTGTCGTCGATCGATGACAAAACCTTGGAGTCGACCGATGATTAAAGACCAAGGTCGATCGATGCTGCACACTTCCCATCGATCGACGCCCAACTCACAGACAGCCGATTGAAAAGCCCAAGTTTAGAAGACAAAAGACAAGAATACCCTGAGCGAGTTTTGACCTAAGTTTTAGGGTTTTTATATTTATGCTTATGTATTGAGAGCATGCAGAATATGCAAGTGCAAGCGTAGGCAACGCTTGACACAACTTAAAAAGCTTTATAGTTTTAGGTTTTTAGCGGAGATGATTCATAACTCCTTAGCGAGATTAGTATTGGAACCCCAGTATTTTATCTATGCATTCTATTCAGACTATTGTTCTTTGTTTGATTATGTATGAGTAGTCATCAACTAGATTTAGGGTTGAATGATAACAATCATGGATTAGCCCAAAAATAGGATTGCTGGTTAAGTTAATATCCATCAATTGAATTGTGCTGAATGCTTGCATTCTAGAGTAGCTAACTAGGATCTCGAAAGTAGGACATGGACGACTACGAGAGTAGGTTCTGTGCCAGAATAGATTCCATTGAACTAGGCTGTTAGGCGCATGCGAGAGCTGGTCTAATAAGTCTGTGGACTTATCAAATCTCGTTCACACTTCCTTATGATTTCATCATCGATCGACATCAGGCAATAGCCGTCGATCGATGGTCTTTCCTTTTGCTCGCATACGAGAGTTGAGGTTAAAATGGTCAGAATAGTTAATATTTGAGTTCTAGTATATTTGCATGTTTGTGCTTTCAATCCACAATAATCCATTATGCTTGAAACCCTAGATATAGCATATTCGCATTTGCATCACGTTAGTTTTTAGAATATTTCTATATTTGCATTATTTTCATATTTGCATTATTAGCATATTTCTATATTGTATCTCTACTTCTTGAAAATGAATATTTTCTTAACTGATTGTTTGCCACCAATATATATACACCTAACTTAATCTTTAGAAATAAGAAATCTATTGTTTGTCATTGCTCTCTGTGGATTCGATCCCTAAGTACTACACTTGATCTCTTTTGGAAAGAGTACTATTTGTGTGTTTAGACTATGGTTAATTTGATAGTTATTTGTGTAGGATATTTATACACTGCTAGAATAATAAAAACACACATGTCAAATTTGGTGCCTTTGCCAGGGAGCATTGGTCGGCATTAGATTTAATTTCTAGGGTTTAGTCTAGATTTGTTACTACATTCAAGTTACTAAAATTTTCTTTTCCTTGTTTTTCAGGTGCATGCAAAGACACACTAGGAGCAATAAAGGACAAAAACTACTATTCTCTGACACCGATAGACTTGAACGTACAATCCGCAAAGAAAGATGACAACCATCAATTTACAGCACCAACATCGCGTCGACCGACACTTCTTTACGGACAGCATCTACCGACATCAGAACTCGAGCATCGACCGACACTGATCACATAGCAACGATCGAAAGCAGCTTACGTGCATCGATCGACATAAGCATACGAGTTTAGATGGTTGCGGCTATTATACTGAATATGGATGAGAATGAGAACCTGCATTACCAAGTCGGTCATCTGCGTAATGCAGCAGGTCAAAAGATATACGATCAGGGGGCTGTAATCCCTGATATAGAAACAGAAACAGACGCTGCAGCAGCTCAACCTGAAGCTAATGCCCAAGCTTCTCAAAGAACACTGGTTGACTACAACTGTCCAGACCAATTCTATGCCAACAGATCTGCCATTAGCCCTCCAGCTTTTCATAGGAATGATTTTGAAATCAAGCCCGCCTTCTTCGGACTTGTAGCGCAGACATCTTACCATGGGTTACGACATGAACACCTTATGGATCAATGGAGTCCCCGAGGACTATCTCTTTTGTAAGCTCTTCAAGTACTCACTTACTGCAGAAGCTTCATATTGGCTTAAGCAGTTACCAGCAAGATCCCTATCCTGGAATGACATCAAGAATGATTTCTTGTGTAACTTCTTTGATGACGCAAGAGAAGAAGATTTGAGGAGCAAGATTGCTACTTTTTCACAGGAACCCTCAGAATCTTTCAGAAACTCCTAGATGAGATTCAAATCACACCAAAGAGAGTGTCCACACCATGGGTTCAACAAAGTGCAACTTCTCAGCACTTTCGTTATAGGTATTGGATTACATTATCAGATGGCTTTGGACACAACTAGTGAGGGAAATTTCAGCACTAGGAATCCTGAAGAAGCTACAAGGTTGATTGAGAATGTGGCTTCCAGCAACAACACCAAGAACACAAACTTTGAAAGAAAGAGATATACTCCAACTATGAGTAAGGATCAGATTGAAGAAGTCAAGGCAAAACTGGATAGTGTTAAGAAATTCTTCAGGAAGCAGGTCACTTTTGCAGAGGTAGAAGCAATAGAGTCTGGAGATGATGAGATTGAAGAAGAGGATGTGAACTACATTGATGGAAATGTTTTCCAAAGATGAGGGAATCTAGGTTTCAACAAGAACTCCTATGGGAATGGTTAAAGGAGTAACTTTAATCAAGGTTTACAGCGAAAGCCCTTCAACAACAACATAACTTATGGATCTTCTTACTACTAGAATCCTCCTCTAGAGACTCAAGAAAGCAAGATTGAAACAATGATTGACAGAGTTATAGAGGGACAGTAGACGATGATTGTGGATTTCAATGGAAAGATAGATGGGCTGTACCCTAACCTCAACACCAAGTTCGAAAATCTCAGCACCCATGTGAAGAAGCTGGAGAATCAAGTGCTGTAAACAAGTGAAACCATTAGGAGACAAGAGAGCCTGATCAAGTGGAAAATTGAGGCTGCAAAAAGCATCACGTCAATGCATTGATTGATGATGATCTTTGGCAGGAAGTTAAGAGAGAAAGGCTCTAAGAAGGAGATTTTTGTGTGGAAAGTTTGATGTCATTTGGCAGTTCGCATTGGTGTCGATCAACACCAAGCAATGAGAACCGATCGACAACGAACCCTGCAGCATCAGTGCTTTGTGTGAATCGACAAACGCCGATTGACACCTACATGGGAGAGTCGACCGACATGGATATAGAGGGATAGATCGACAATGCGACCTGAGCATCGATCGACAATGTGACCTGAGCATCGATCGACATATGAGGAAGCCGGTTAGACTACCAAGCATCACTGTAAATTTGATTGTGCGTCCAACCATAACAGTTTCAGAACAGTATACTGACACATCTGAAAGTATGGATCTTGATAAAGAAGATGAGGGACACTCCAAGAGGAAGTAAAAGATCCCCAAACATCTACGCAGAGAAGCAAATGAAAAAGAGATGGATAGCATTACCAAAACAGTTTACAAAATTCCTTTAGATACTCCTTGTGATGAAGCTTATTATACTCACAAGTTGTGGATGTTTTTCAGGGAAACAAGGGCGACATACGAGGATATAGAGGTAATGTTTAATCATCTTAGAGTAAAGATAAAACAGACGACCTGTCTGAAGAAGAAAAGTGATTCTGGGAAGTTTGTGATTATGTTCTTTATCAAGGGCAACAAATACCCCAATGCCCTCTGTGATACTGGATCATCAGTGAGCATTATGCCAATAACTATGGCAGAGGATCTGAACTTGAAAGTGGAACCCTCGAATGATTCCTTCACATTTGTAGACTGCTCAAAAGTGAACTCAGGAAGGATGGTAAAAGATGTTCCAGTGAAAATTAACAACACCTTAGTACGAGTAAATTCCCACGTGATGGACATCAAGATAGATTGGAACTATTCACTACTACTTGGGAGAGCATTCATGGCTACCATGGAAGCCATCTGCGATATAAAATTAAACGTGTTGTATCTATCTCTAATTGATCAAAATATTTTCTATGAACCTGTCAAGAATAAGAACAAGGCTACTCTGATTGAATTGTGTGATGATACAGAACTTGTGGCCACATGATTCTACGATCAAGAATTAAATGAAGAGTCGGAAGATGAAGCATCGATCGACATCCAGCCCAGACTATCGATCGACATGCTTGCAGATCAGCAATCGGTCGACACCTACCCTCAATGCCGCATGGACGGGACGACGTCACATACTACGATCACTTACAAAAGTGTTGCCCTTCAGCTCGGCAATATGGTTATCGATCGACACTCACATTCCAGAACTGATCAAAGCCTACCACACATATGGTGATTACAACACAACCTACCCCAAAAACGACGAAGACTACAAAGAAGAAGACTACAGAGAAGAAGAGATGATCGAGTACCGTGGTATTTCTATGGAAGAGGCTGGTGTTTTTCATATTCCCATCGACTCGAGAAATCAATGTTGATCGACGGTAACCCTATGCCATCGATCGATACTGACCAAGAAGCAGCAACCAAAGTTGATTCAGCTGCAGAACACGAGAAGGAATATGGTTATCTACAACCAGACGAGTTCGATATCATGAGAGATCCAGACGGCCACACAAGAGATATGGATGGCAGAATACTAAATGTCACGAGGGAAGATATTGTAGACATTCTTTCCATGGCTTATGAAGCTGGAAACCTTTTCGCACACCAATCTAGTTATCCAGCATCGATCGACGGTCACCATACACCATCGATCGACACACGTCCAGTATGCGAAGGATACAATGAAGATTACAGAGAGGAAGATCAGATTGGATATCACGGCCTTCCATCAGAAGACGTTGGCTGGGTGATGAACGCAAAGTGGATAATCACGCATCGATCATAGGGTACTTGTGGCCTTCGAATGACATCCGACGAGAACCAGAACACGAACTTGGAGCAGAAAAGACATATATTGGTAATCTTAGACATGATGAGTTCAAAATTTCCAGAGACCCATAGGGACGTGCACGGGCTCTTTGTGGGAGAATCCTACATTTGTCTAAGGATGATGTAGTAGATGCCCTTATTTTGGCTAATGATCGAGTAATACATTTGGACAGCAGCAGCAACCATCGATCGATGCACATCATACAGCATCGATCGATATTGAGGGACAGAAGAACGAGCCAATCCATACTGATCCATACACTTTCAAGCCACCATTGATCGACAACAACTTCAGGTCATCGATCGATTGGTGTTTCGAGCAAGGTACAAGAGCTTTTGATACTGAGGGCAACAGATTTTTCCGCTGGGAAAAGAAAGATGAGTATGGCATCTACAGAGATGAGAATGATCATGCACGAGCTACAGACGGAAGGGTAGTGAATGTGCAAGCTGAAGACATCAGAGCAGTTCCAGTGAGAGCTAATTTGTTTGAGCAGAGCTACATATGTTTACCAGAACATGCAGCAAAGATCGCAATTTCTAAGCAGGATCAACAGACATACAACAGAGGAGAGATTGATGATATTGTGAATGCGATCTACAGAGCTCAAGAGATGTCACTAGATGATTTCTACAAGAGGTTGAATGATGTCTACTATCCTATAGACACCTACCTCAGTGGTTTAACTGCACGCATGGATGAGATGAAGCAAGATTTGTTTACTGTTCAGAGACAGCATGCAAATGGGGCAGACTGACTGGCATCGATCGACTGCAACATCAGGCCATCGATCGGCATTGCAGACAGCGAATAGAAGACGACAACAAAAATAGAATTGGAAGATAGGCTCGATGAGATTGCATTTTCTCAGAGCCTGATGAAGGAAGATAGTTATCATTAATTGGAGGATTTATCAGAGACCACAGCTGCTAGACTTAGAATGCTATAGCGCAGTATTGAGAAACTACAAGAGGGTATGCATTCCAAGGCATTTGCCAGAAAAATTACAAGGAATTAGAAAACCAGAGGAGATGAGGCAACAAGAAACTTCATTAGTACATGGTTTCAGAAGAGCAAGAAGATGTAGACGCTTGTTTTCCAAGTGTTGATCAACTTCATACTAGTCAGAGAGTTCACAACGTCTAGCTAAAGACTATAACCAAGCGCTGAGTGGGAGGGAACCCATTGTTTAGTAAGCTTTTATTTCGTTTGTACTTATACTACTACTCATTTCGAGTTTTACTTTGTTCTATAGACTGTTTGAATCAAACATCAATTGACACCAGAGATGCACCATCAGTATACATTGGATTGTGACCTTCGATCGACCACACACACCTAAAATCGATCGAAACTCTTTATAGAGTCTGGTATCGAGTTTTTCTACTTAAGCTATTTACTTATGATTTAATTTTTCCTAACCAATCAGGGGCGGATTACACTTGGGACATTGTAATTTAAGTCTGGGGGAGGTTCGCTAATGCTAGTTGATTTGTTTTGAGTTTAATTTGCTATATATATACGTTTTCAAAATTTTTTTATTGAGTCAAGAAGGGGATTATGATCAAGATTTATTAATAACTAACCACACTTTAGTACCATTTTTAGAAGGTTGTTGCAGAGATTACTAGAGATACCAAAGTGAATCATCCCGCCACTATATCACACTTGCTTAGAAAGTTTGAAGAAACCGTAACTGATTTTCCAACACTAATCCTGACATTATCTGCTTGCTTTGGGACTTGATATACACTGGATCGGATTCCTTCTGCAAGTCTATAGGTACAAGTCATTCACCTTTGGTTCCCCTCTCTCTTTCTCTTAAGCATCTAACTAATAGCTTAAAAGATTGAGATGACTTCCCGACATGCAGAGGGGTAGGTAAATTACCTATGACCCCACTATTCTAATTCGGAGGAACGATCAAACATTGTTGGAAGCAAGGGGTAGGTACATTACCGATGACCCTACTATTCGCCTACAAATTTTCTTAAAAAGCAAAAGAAAAAAAAAGAAGAAAGAGAAAAGAAAAGAAAAAGAAGAGGAAAATCGAAAATGAGATGGAAAGATGGACTGTATCAGAATCATTGTCCATTAAGTTTGAGATCTAGAAAGATTTAGAGAGAAAATGGGGAAGAAAGGAGTCAGAGAAGACTTTTTTCCTAGCTGTTCAGATACTTGCAGAGGTAGAGTTCATGTGTCCTTTGATCGATACTCCCAAGGTAAAGCCTTTTATTTCATGCAAAGAAATGAAATCAGTATAGGGGTGAGTCACACTAGTATTTCCTAAGTTGTTGGTACACTGGATTTGGTTGCTATACTAGAATAGGGTATATTAAGTTTCTCTATGATTGACTTGATAAGATGTGGTTGCAACAGATCAAGGTGACAATTATACTTATGTGAGTCTCCGCTTTTCAAAACCTTTTTCACAGGCTTAGTTTGTTTGAAGACAAGTAAAAGGTTAAGTCTGGGGGAGTTGAAATAGCCCATTTATTACCAGTTTTAGGCCATGTTCTAGGCTCTATTTAGGCTCCATTATGTGTGTCTAGGATATGTTTTGGAGTATATACAGGTCCAGGAACGTTTTGAAGGTAAATGGAGATGCTTGGAGCTTTTAGAGCATTTGGAGGAGAAGAATCCGTAGCTGCCTATTTGAGGAGTCGAAGTACAAGACTGTCGTCGATTGACGACACAACCTTGGATTCGACGTATGATGAAAGAAAGGTCGATTGATGCTGCACACTTTCCATTGATCGACGACCAACTCGTAGTCAGCCGATTGAAAAGCCCAAGAATACCCTGGACGAGTTTTGACCTAAGTTTTAGTGTTTTTATATTTATGCTTATGTATTGAGAGCATGCAGAATACACAAGTGCAAGCGTAGGCAAGACTTGACACAACTTACAAAGCTTTATAATTTTAGGTTTTCAGGGGAGAAGATTCACATCTCCTTAGCGAGATTTGTATTGGAACCCGAGTATTTTATCTATGCATTCTATTCAAAATATTGTTATTTCTTTGATTATGTCTGAGTAGTCATCAACTAAATTTAGGTTGAAGGATAACAATCATGGATTAGCCCAAAAATTGGATTGCTAGTTAAGTTAATATCCATCAATTGAATTGTGCTGAATGCTTGCATTCTAGAGTAGCTAACTAGGATCTCGAAAGTAGGACATGGACGACTATGAGAGTAGGTTCTGTGCCAAAATAGACTCTATTGAACTAGGCTGTTAGGCGCATGCGAGAGCTGGTCTAATAAGTCTGGTGGACTTATCAAATCTCGTTAACACTTCCTTATGATTTCATCATTGATCGACATCAGGCCATAGCCGTCGATCGATGGTCTTTCCTTTTGCTCGCATACGAGAGTTGGAGTTAAAAGGGTCAGAATAGTTAATATTTGAGTTCTAGTATATTTGCATGTTTGTGCTTCCAATCCACAATATTCCATTATGCTTGAAACCCTAGATCTAGTATATTCGCATTTGCAGTAAGTTAGTTTTTAGAATATTTCCATATTTGCATTATTTCCAGATTTGCATTATTAGCATATTTCTATATTGTATCTCTACTTCTTCAAAATGAATATTTCCTTAACTGATTGCCACCAATATATATTCACTTAGCTTAATCTTTAGAAATAAGAAATCTATTGTGTGCCATTGCTCTTTGTGAATTCGATCCCTAAGTGCTACACATGATCTCTTTTGGCAAATTACTATTTGTGTGTGAAGACTAGTGTTAATTTGATAGTTATTTGTTTAGAATATTTATACCCTACCAGAACAATAAAAACACGCATGTCACGTAGCAAGCCAAATTATAAATAAACATGGAACTGAAATCCCTGACCAAAATACTAGATCTCAACAAAATGAGATCAAAAATAAATTACTAGTGCTCGAATATTTAAACCCCGACAGAACCTATTCCAATAGGTTCGCTATCAGATTACGAGGCAACCATACATGAAACTTTGATCTTAACGCTGAATACATTTCCTACTTAAGTAAACCGTTCAGTGGTTTTTTCACTGAACATCTGAACGATCACATGAAGCTCTTGGAAGACGTGGTGTCTGATGACTTCAACCGTTGCAAGCTTTTTCCTTTTTCCCTTGTAGGGGAAGCCAAGAGGTGGCTAAATCTGCTACCACCAGGATCCCTAACCTGCTGGAAAGATATCATAAATTCTTTTCTTAATCACTTCTTCAGCGAAGAAAGATACTGGAAAGCGAGGAGAGAAATTTCGAAAATCCTTCAAGGTGACCGTGAATCCGTTAAACATGCTTGAGCAAGGTTCAAAGACTACCAGTTCGCATGCCCACACCATTGTTTCTCAGAACCTCAACTCATCAACACCTTTTATCGAGGACTAAGCCAATACTATCAAACTATCCTGGATACAGTTAGAGAGGGGAACTGCGGTACTCGAAATCCTCGGGACGCTAAAAGGCTGATTAAAAATGTAGTCTTAGCTAAAGACTTTGAGAGAAAGGATTCTGAAAGGAACGAAAAATCAACGTCCGCAGAAGAGAAGCATCTTGTCCAAGTTAAGAAGACTTTGGCTTCAGTAGCAGCTCTCCTAGTAAAATGCGTTGAATCCAAACAAAATGACGAGAAGGATGAAATTTCTGCCAAGAGAAAAAGACGAGTTGAATTCACAGATGCGACAATCTCAAGCGATTAGCGTTTTGGGGAAAACATTGATAGTTTCTTAAGCAACTACGATTCAGCGGTGAAAGAACGTGAAAGAAATTCTAAATCAGGAATGGATCAAGTATTCACATGACATCGTAGGGTAGCTGCCGACCTCGACAATAAACTGAACTTAATATACTCGGAGATGACTAAGAAATTCAGAACTCTGGGTGATCAAATTAAGAGGATCGACAAGCAAGTTGCATATAACGCTCTATCTATCAGAAGAGAAGAAGGTGTCCTGCCTAGTATGACATATACCAACCCTAGGAGTCATTTCAATGTTGTAGCCCTACGAAGTGGAAAACGATTAACTCCCGATGGAAAATAAAGCATCGCTATTGATGAATTCACTAGAATCGCGCAGGAGGAGAAAGAAAAATCAAACCCTGTTCATATTGACATTGGCATGCATAGTCCTGAAATTCTTCCCAACAGGAATTACAGACCACGCTGACGACCTAAATGAATTACCAACGAACTCGAAGGAGATGGAAATTGAGGATCATGATACTGTCGATCGACATCCTGCACTCGGAATCAATCGACAGCCCAAACAAGCCATCGATCGACAGCCCAAACAAGCCGTCGATCGACATCCAACACCGAGAATCGATCAACACGTAACCTTCAATCCATGATTAGCCAGACCGGTCAAAGATGGGGTTTACCCGCATAGATCCCTTTATTCTGTTAATAATGCGAGAGCGAAAAAAATAGTTGGATCGAGCGATATGCAAGAAGGCCTTCAACAAACTAATCGTTGAGATGCCACTTAGCGATGCTGTACATGTGTCATCTGCAATCAAGAAATATGTGAATGAGGTAGTGTCACGAGGATTCAGTGAACAAGAACATAGCATAATGATGGTCTTCGAGGAAGTGAGTGTGATTATTCAAGGAGATACTCCAGCTAAATTTCCTGATCCCGGTAGCTTTGTCTTAGATTTCACAATCCACAATGAGAGATTTCAAAGATCATTCTGTGATTTAGGTTCTAGTGTAAACTTGATGCCTTACTCGGTTGCAATTGCTCACATGCTAACTCAATTTCGGTCTACAGGGATCACTCTCATTTTAGCCGATAGATCCACTATAGTTCCAGAAGGTGTACTTGAAGATGTCCCTATCCGCATTAACAATTGTCTTAGACCTACAGAATTCGTGGTGCTGCAATACGAGCAAGAACCGCAAAATCTCCTAATTTTGGGATGACCATTTCTGGCTACGACCGGAGCGTTCATTGACGTCAGAGAAGGATGCATATGTGTCAATGTCGGTAATTTACCGAGGGTGTTTGACATGGAAAAGATAATCAAGAAACCCTTGATCGGCAGCCAAGCCTACCATATAGATCATCTTTCCGAAGTGGCTGAAGAGTCATCATCGATATGTGTTCTAATGACCCTTTAGATAGAGCAATCACATCTCCAGAAAGCGAAATCTTCGCGTTTGATGATCGAGTTGAAGAATATGAAAGATTGATGGATGCCGCAAAGAGGTTATGCACGTTGATGTTGAAGAAATCAATGTATCGCCTACCTTCGATCAACGTACATAATCTACCATCGATCCACAGCCTTTAACTACTGGAGACTGGAGTAAAGAGAAGGCACCAAAGGTTGAGCTTAAAACGCTCCCAGCTGGACTTAAATATGCTTTTCTTTATGAAAAAATTCTATCCCGTTATCACCAACGCAAACCTTAATAGCGGAGAGCAAGCTCTTCTGCTCAACAAGTTGCGAAAACATCACAAGGTTATCGGCTATTATTTAGATGACATTCCAGGGATTTACTAAAATTTATGCATGCATAGGATACACCTGGAGGATGAATCAAAATCATCTATTGAACATCAAAGATTGTAAAATCCCAATATGAAAGAAGTAGTAAAAAAAGGAAATCATGAAACTTTTGGAAGCAGGCGTAATCTACCATATACCAGATTTTAACTGGGTCAACCTGGTTCATGTTGTCCCAAAGAAAGGAGGAATCATGGTGTTGGAAAACGATTAAAATGAATTGATCCCAATGAGGACCGTGATCGGACACATAATGTGTATCTTTTACAAAAAGCTTAATGCTGCCACACGAAAAGATCACTTGTCCTAATGGAACGTTCGCATATCGCAGAATGCCCTTTGGGCTATGTAATGCTCCTGCAACATTCCAGAAGTGTATGATGTCTATATTTACGGACATGATCGAAGACTTCATGGAAGCTTCTTGGACATCTTCTCAGTTTACGGCCCAGATTTCAAAACATGCCTAAATAATCTGTGTAAGGTGTTGGCAGGATGCAAAGAAAAGAATCTAGTCCTAAACTGAGAAAAGTGCCATTTTATGGTCAATAGCGGAATCGTTTTGGGACACAAAATCTCAGCAGCTGATATCAAGGTGGACAAAGCAAATATCGAGGTGATGACAGGTTTACCGCCACCCACCAACGTGAAGGAGGTCAGAAGTATTTTAGGATACACTGGATTTTATAGAAGATTCATTAAAGAAATTAGCAAGATAGCTAGACCTTTCACAGCGCTCCTATGTAAAGAAACGAAGTTCAACTTCACACCCAAGTGTCTGATAGCTTTCAAAGAAATCAAATCAGCCCTCGTATCTGCTCCGATTGTGCAAGCTCCAGATTGGAGTTTACCTTTCAAAATTATGTGCGATGCCAGCGATTTCGCTGTGGGCGCTGTACTCGGACAGAAGAAGGACCAGAAGTTGCACGCTTTATACTATGCTAGTAGAACTCTTGACGATGCGCAACGCAATTACGCGACAAGAGAAAAAGAACTACTAGCTGTGGTATTCGCCTTCGAAATTTTTTGCTCTTATCTAGTCGGTTCAAAAGTGGTCGTCCATACTGACCACGCCGCCTTGAAATACTTAATGAATAAAAAGGACGCAAAACCTAAGCTTATTAGATGGACTCTCCTCTTACAAGAATTTGACATAGAAGTCAAGGATAAAAAAGGAGTCGAAAACGGAGTCGCATATCACTTATCTCGAATAAGAGTTGAAGAAGACGTCCCTATCAATCATTTCCTACCTATAGAAAATGTCTGCCACGCAGAATCGACTTTCGTTGGTCATGTGCGTTCGACGGATGAAGAATAATCAGTCGATGTCTGCAAAGAACCGTCTGTCGATGGTCGTCTTGAGCACGATGAGACGACCATTCCGCACCATGCAATTGTCAGATGCGATCCTTCGACGCCAAACAATGATTCTCCTGGAGGTAGAAGTTTAAGTCAGGGGATGTGTGCTATGAAAACCTTCGATAGACCTTGGTTCGCTGACATAGTGAATTATCTCGCAGTGACATAGAACCATAACTATTTAAAGGATACCACAAAAATAAATTTCCGAGATAAATCTGGAGATATCAGTGGGATGAAACCTACCTTTACAAACATTGTTCCGACGGCATATACAGACGATGCGTTGCCAAAAGCGAAGCCGCAGATATTCTGTATCATTGTCACAGATCCGAATATGCCGGGCATTTTGCCAGTTTTAAGAGTGTGTCAAAACTCATACAAGCTGGTTTTTTGTGCCCAACCATGTTTTTTGATGCTCAAGCATACGTAGGAGAGTGCGACCCCTGTCAAAGGAGAGGAAAAATAAGAAAGATAAACGAATGGAGCAAAATTTCATACTTGAAGTTAAAGTGTTTGATTGTTGGGGCATCGACTTTATGGGCCCTTTCTCCTCTTTGCACGGAAACAAATACATATTAGTCACTGTAGAGTACATATCCAAATGGGTTGAAGCAATAGCCACTCCAAAAAATAACGCTGCAATAGTTGTGAAACTTTTCAAGAGTATATTCTTCTCACGATTTGGAGTCCCACGAATCGTAACAAGTGACGGAGGTACCCTCTTTATTAATAGAGTGTTCAAAAAATTACTCAAGAGACAAGGAGTTCACCATCGAGTAGCGACACCTTATCATCCTCAGACTAGCAGACAAGTAGAAGTATCCAACCGTCAAATCAAGGAAATCTTGGAAAAGACGGTAGGATCAACCCGAACTGCATTTAAAACACTGTTAGGAACCACCCTGTTCCACTTACCCTATGGAAAAGCATGCCATCTTCCAGTTGAGCTAGCGCACAAAGCAGAATGGGCCATCAAAACGACAAACTTTGATGCTAAACCCGCTGTTGAAAGGAGATTCATCAAATTGAACGAACTAGATAAGATCAGGTTTCACGCCTACGAGAACTCGAAATTGTACAAGGAGAGAACTAAAGCCTATCACGACAAGAAAATCATTTGTAGGCATTTCACACCTAATGACCAAGTACTCTTGTACAACTCTCGGTTAACTCTGATTCCTGTGAAATTACGTTCTTTTTGGCCCAGATCCTTCACCGTGAAAGAAGTCACACCTCACGGGGCGATTGTCCTGACTAATTCAAAAGGAGAAGACTTCATGGTGAATGGGGAGAGAGTAAAGAATTACTCGTCTAGAGCTGAAATTATGCATCCTCAGACCACATGTCTAAAGATGCCATATACCGATTGACGAGCCCAGTTTTTCCGTGAAGCTGACGACCTTAAAAAAGTGCTTAGTGGGAGGCAACCCACTTGTGAATATATAGTTTTATAACATCTTATATGAATTTAAGTTTTAAAAATAAAAAATAAAAAATAATATATATAAATAATAAAAAATATATATAATAATATAGTAGTTATGTGTGAAAATGAAATATAGGGAGTGACCATCGATCGACCCAACCTAAGTGCCATCGATCGACAGTGCAGTGTCGAGTGTATAAGCTCGACGGAATCCTTTTTCATAAACACTTTCCAAAACCGCCAAAACCCACATAATTTCAAGACATGATTTCTCCCTAAATCCTTGGTCGATTTTGCTTGTTTTTGACTCTAAACCACTAGATTACAACCCCTCTATCTATTTAGGTGAATAAATCAACCGATCTTCAAGGTATGGTCTTTGAATTTCTTAGGTTTGGGAGTTTCTAGGGATTGAGAGAAAAATCGATTTTTTGGGTATCTGTTGGAATTTAGAACGTTTTAGGGTATAGATTACTAGAATAGGAGTTGTCAACAGCTTGTGATTGTTATTTGCACGATCCTTGGTTTAATTTGAGGGCTGAAAATCTAATATCAGTCGTGATGGACCATCGATCGACGCCCGCGAGATTCTGTCGATCGACTGTCTAATCGACTTGACAAATCACTGATTCTCGTTTGTTTTGCTGTTGCAGATGAGCGAGTGGAGAACCAAGGAGCGTTTCGATGTTCGTGCTCTATTTCCGCACCATCGGGACCTATGTTCCGTGCAACTTAGCCTAAGATGGAAGGGGATTTGATCGAAAAGTTCAAGGATTACCCCGACCCCAAGGCAGCTGTAGCCTCCAGGGCGTGTACCCACATAGCTGTGTCCCAGGACTGGGACGACTGTGACAGCCTCTACTATAACGCCTGGCAATGCGTTTCTATTGAGCCCACCAGGTTTTTCGAGCGAGACATCCTAACAAGCTGAAGCTCCGATCTGACGTTCGCAACATGATGAGGGAGCTTGGTATGGGGACCATGGCTACTGTGCCATATTCGCTCTACCCCGATCTGGTCCGGCAGTTCATGACCTCAGTTTGGGTTATCTATCATAACTCGGGGGCGAAGAGGGCCATCGAGGCCTACTTGACCTTCATGATCAGGGGCATCATGTATCACATCACCATCCCTGACTTCTGCCGCGTCTACTAGGGTTTAACAAACCCTTCTACCTTGGCTGCAATGTCCCTCCTTTCCCTGGTCAGACCGCCTTTTGGGAGCCCATTGGGACAGGTCATTTCGAATCCAGCGCAGCCACGCAGACATATATCTGCCACCTGTCCCTGCACTACTTTCCGAAGATCCTTGCCAACACCTTGTTGTGCAAGATGGAGCCCAACAAGCTGAGGGTTCAGGAGCTTACACTGCTGTATGAGTCAGTCAGGGGCCTGGTTGAGCTCGATGATGTGGCCTTTGCACCGCCCTTGAGCGACCAGATGTTGAACATGGGAGCCATTTTTTCTGAGCACTTAGTATCCTTGAAGGGTCCCCTTCAAGGGATCCGACAGGAAGAAGGAGACAGTAGGGAGCCTTCTAACACCCATCTTTCTACACCTCGGTATCAGCCTTTAGGGAGCCTCCATGGAGTCTGAGTTCAAGTATCTGGATGAGGCTCACCTGAAGAGGGCATGGTGGCTGAAGGAAGGACGCATGTGGTCCTTTGTAGATGAGACGGGACCCCACATGATAGAGCTCCCAGTGCCCGGTGTGACAGATTTTGATGATACCCCTGCATGCCTCGCATTCAGACTAGACGAGCACCTAGTGTACAATGCACCCGTCTGTATCCGACACTGGGGAGGACTCAGAGCAGCACACACGCCTGCTGAGGACCAGGCAGCAACACCACCACCGCCTCCACCAGATTTCCCATAGATTCCAGAGATCCCCACTCACGGTCACGGAGACTTCCAGCGAAACGTGGTGGAAGCACTTCAGGCTATACGGGGTAGGTTGGAAGCTATGGCCCGACATCAGTGCTTCAGCCGTTCACATACCAGGGCGAGGTCTCCACCAGCAGCCCCAACACCACCATGCCAGACAGAGATGGATACCACCAACGAGGAGTAGTCTACGTTTTTACTCTCCTTCCTTCTATTTTTATTTCAGACTCACGCATGACTTATTTATTTATGTTGTTTACTTTGTTGGATTTTTATTGGACTCACATTTATAATCGTTGCTTGTTGATTTAACTTGATTTTTTAGTGTCTAACAGAGCTAACACAAAGAGAGATGATCAATTGAGGGAATCTTAGACACTCTTTACGAATACATGCTGACGAGTTCATGCTGTTCGTTGACCATCGATCGATGGTCCCTTGTCGTCGTCAATCGATGGAGACTTGGACAGAACGGTACGATTTCTTTATTCCTAACAACTAACTATTTAAATTCCTATTTATTTCATCTCGCCAATCCCAAGGTACTTTAACACTGAGACAGTGTTATTCAAGTATGGGGAGGTAGTTAGTAACACCACATGTTATTTTTGATGTTTTATTCCTTACTAACGATTATCTAAATTTTTTTATATTGTTTTATTGAGTCAAAAGTTAGAAGTTAGTTATTGACTATAACCTTTTTCTGGAACAGTTTGTTGCACCATTATGAGAATGAATGGAAAAGCTAAGTTGATTGATTCTGTAACACCAACACTTGCTAAGAACTTCTGAAGGAACCAAAACTAACCTCCAACCTAAGTAACTAACTATATTAGATTATTTTGGGGCTTGGTATGCATAGGATCGGAATCCTCCTGAAGATCTGAAAGGTAAAATTATTTTACCTTCTTATCCTCGTCTCACCTTTCTTCAGCATCTTACAAAAAAATAGAGAAAAAAAGAAAAAAGAATGAGATGATTTCCTGAGACTTGAATACCAAGCCATTAATTGTGATCTCACTATTCTAATTTAAAGGAATGATCACACATTATTGGAAGCGAGGGATAGGTACATTACCGATGACTCCATTATTCGCCTACAACTTTGTTGGTTAAATCGAAGATGAGATGGCAAGATGACATATTAGAAAGCCATTATTGTTATTCCTTATGCAATTTATTTATCAATACATCATGTTTATTTCAATCATGTCTAAGTAGTCTATTGTTAGATTTAAGGTTCTTCTAGGGTAGTTAATGGCTTGCTAATATTAATAAAACTGTTAGGGTTATTCTTATTAGTTCTTTATTTAAGTAGATCTTAAAGCTAAGTTGAATTGGATCACTTCAACCTTAGATTATAGGATATTATAGCACAAGTGAGTGCTTGGTTATACCCTGAAACATGTCTTCAACAGTCTAAAACCCTAGTAACAAACAAAATTTGAACTAGA